>JAQZBX010077712.1:0-14230 GCA_029593785.1 Cabassous unicinctus
CCCAGTGTGTCAGGATGGCTGAGTGGTCTAAGGTGCCTGACTCTCATGGTATTTTTTACTTCTGCATTCTTTAGAGTATAAATCAAAGGACTGAGCAAGGGCATACCAATAGTGTAAGACATTGCCACCATCTTGTCCACTGGAAATGTGGTTGGAGTGCAAGTGTACATGAATATACATGGAACAAAGAATAAGGTGACCACGGTTATGTGAGAGGTGCACGTGGAGAGGGCTTTTGTTCTTCCTTCTGTACTCTGGTTACTCAGAGAATGTAAGATTAGAATATAGAGATTATCAGGATTATGAGACTCACCATGCATATGGCTCCACTATTAAAGACTATGAGTAGATTTATGATAGAGGTGTCCATACAGGTAAATTTCAAAAGAGGTTGCAGATTACAGTAAGAGTGGACAATAACATTAGGGCCACAGAAGGGTAATTTCAAAGCCAAGAAATCTATGCTAAAGAATGGATACTAGATCTCACCCAGGCCAGATTCACCAGCACACCACAGATATGTCTGCTCATGATGGTTGTATATTACGTGGCTTACAAATGACCACATAGTGATCAAAGGACATGAAGGTGTGGACCAAGGTCTCCATGCTCCCAAAGAAGTGAAATACAAAGATCTGGGTCAGACATTCATTGTAGGAGATGACTTTCTTTTCCAATACAGCATCTATAGTCAACCTTGGCACCATGGTTGTGTAGAAACAGGTATCAGAAAAGTATAAACAGAAAAGGAAGAAATACATGGGACTCTCAAGCATCTGACTGTACCTGATGGTCATCACAATAAGTAAATACACTGCCAGAGTTGCAAGGTAAATAAGAAGACCACAAATACTATTTCCTCCTTTAGAACATCCTGTGTGAGCCCAAACAAAATGAACTCATTCACAGAGCTATTCAGATCCATGGTATGGTTGCCTTAGAATGGCACAGTTGAGAAATTGTTTATCTGCAAAGAAAATAGAGAAAGTTATGATTTGGCAAAAGCAGTGTACTTGGACTCTGCATTGCTACTTTATAGTTCTAATTTCATGAGTACTTAATACAATAGTTTTAAAAGTTTATCATGCATTATAATTATATGGAAACTTAAAATAAATGCTGATGCCCAAGCTTTTACCATGGAGACTTACTGGGTAAAACCAAAAGTTTTTTCATGAAAAACAAAATCATGCAGGTGGTGGATTCTAAGGCCAACGTCTGAGAATTGCTGACTTTGATGTTGACCTTAAGCAAGTCATTCTAATAATATAAAATATTTTCTTCACAAGAAAATTTAAGATTCTAATAGTTACTTAAAGTGGATGTATATGTATATGATATATAAGTGCATAGATGCTGCTCAATAACTGAATAACAATATTCTTATATAATTCAAAAACAGTAAATTTGGAGATTCCTTCTTGAGACAAGAATTTCTTGACTTGGTTGCCAGTTTGCATTCATTAATCTTAATTTCTTAAGTATTTTGGATGGGTTAGTCTTTAAAGAAATAGTATTTATCTAACTTTTGGCTCAACTTGACTATAATTTTACCTTAATTGCCCATCAGAACACATGAGATGTTTAAATAAAATACTGAACTTGCATTATTGAGGAAAGTTTCGATGTACATGATATGATTCATTATTTATGTTAATTGCATAGTATTTAGTTTCACATCTTATGGATCCAACCTGATGTACCACTTCTTATATTTATGTAATAAGAATAATATCTTTACTCATATATGATTTTCCTACCCCTATCTTTCAGAGGTTTTGTTTTTGTCTAATTTTTGTTTCTCTTAAAAATATCTTTAAAAATACATTTCAGAATTACTCTATCATCTTTTTCTTGTTTTACTCTAGGTTCACATATATTCAATTCTACAAAATGAAATCATACTTTAATATTATACATCCTTATTTTCATTTTGGAAGGTTAAAAGCCTTTATGCATATGACTAAAGGGCATCCATAATGCAACTGAACATTTTAATAGTTGTAAATTCACATAGAAAAAAGGTATTAATAGTAAATATTAAATTTAATTGTTTTTTATTTATTTAAATGGTTTCCAAATTTTACCCATAAAATACTTTTGAATGAATCTGTTCACGTTCGCAGAATTTTCTTTATTTTTAAAATTTCTTCAAAACAAACCTATGGAATTACTGTGTCAATAATAGGAATATTTTGTACTTATAGGTAGTTTTTCAAATATCCTTCCAAGTTTGTTTTATCAGTATTTATTAGAAGTATTTTTAATATCTAATATAGAAACAATATATTTATACACTAAAATATACAAAGTTTACAGTATATTTGAGGTTGAAAAATAAAGTGTCCATAAAAATTCATGATTTCCCAATCCCACTATCCAGAGCTTAATGTCAGCTTCTTAAATAATGTTCTAGTTTTTCAAGGTTTTACATTTTAGGTACACATTGGATCATTACTTTCACTGCTTTAAAAATATAAGAATATGGTTAAGTTTGCTAATGGATATCAAGCATCATTTTTGTTCAATTAACAGAATACAAATAATGGCATAAATTTGCTTGGTTACCAGTGATAGAATAATATTTTTCTCTCTATGTTTTCCCTCTTATATTTTATATGTTTTGAATTATTCCTATATTTTTCAATTAATTTTCAGTATCTTTACATTTTGGGGGCTTTCCTTTTGTTATTAATTTTTATACAGTCAAATTTATCAAAAACATTTTCCCTTTTCTGTTTAGTTTAATGTTTCAATTAGGGAAGAGAACAACTTTGGTCCATCTTGTATTATTTCTATACATTTAAATATTAATCTCAAATGATATGGAATTTATTTTAGTATGAGTTATTATATACTTTCCCCTTTTCTAACTAAACAATCAATAAACACCATCAAGTCAATTAACATATATGTATTAAGAAACTACTCAGATCTGAGGTAGCTATAGTGGAAATATGTTTTCAAACTCTTTACAATCAAACTGGAAGGGTTACATAACTCTATATAAGATCGTTAGTAACAAGAATTCCATATGACTCTATGTGGTAATACCAAATGAATTGTGGTCCCCAAAATTTAGATTCCTAGGCAAGGAATTAATTGATCAGCTATGGTTCAAAAATGAGAAAGAAGTGGAAATGCAAGTTATAAATGCATGAAACTGAAGTTTCCAACAAAATTCTCTGGATCTCAGGTTTTCAAGGACCTAAATCTGAGTTTCCTTGATGAGACTATTTCAAAATGATTAACACAAATTGTCCATTTACCCTAATAAAGCTACATAATTTAAATAAAACTTGAAGATGTTTGAAATCCAGCTGAAATAATATTAGCTGAGTGTGATGACATTAGTTATATTTTTATAACTAGTAGTTCTGAATGGGATTTCCAGTTATCTGATAAATACAAAAGAGAAAAAATGCATTATTACTTAATTTTCATACATTATTTTCCTACTCAATGTTAAAACCAAAAAAGGGTGCCCTTGGCTGTGAGGACCATTAGGAGAAAAATGTGAGTAAAGGATTAGAAGAAGAGGAGAAGCATGCATTTCTTCATGTAAACATAGAGATCACCTTGGTAAAAACTACATTCATTAAATGTGAAAGTTTTGAGAGATAAATTTGTGGGTAGATAATGGACAGACATGAATGCCAGGTCATTCAACACTATTTTGTTTTGTTCTAAATTAGCAGAAGATTTTTGAAGACATGATCATAAGAATCCAACACTTAACAAGATCAATGCCTTGGCTCAGGCCAAAAAGAGCTCAGAGTTTTATCATTGAATTCAAATATATTTCCTAACACTCATGAACTCTTCTATATATTTGACTGGAGTTTGGGTGCATCCCAGTATTGAAGCACGCTATTTTCTCTTAATTAATATTAATTTTTCTTTTACTTATTGACTGTGTAAACAGTTAAAATTATTTCTTGTCCCAAAACTCTCTGACAAATAAAAATCTATCTCTAAGCGCTAGGTGCCTATTTTACTATAAGCTCCATAAATAAGTGTTACTTGAATGAGATAATCTGAATTACATATTATTCTTGTATTATGACCTTGTACTTTAAACCAGTTTGATTTTTTGTTATTTCATTTGTCCTGCATATTTTCTTTTGAGGCAAATCTGGCAATTTTCCTATTCACTTTAAGGTACAAAATTTGATCTGTGATACAGAGATTTGTCAAGTTCAATTGGGCTAGTATTAGGACAGAATGTTACTAGAAGTGTTCTGTCTATGGTACAACATTCTTGTCATATAATGCATCAAATCTCAAATGTCCACGCTAATTGCCTACTTGAAAAAAGAATTTGCTGACAAATAATATCTTATGTTCCTGTACTTATCTTTTCTCAATATCAAATTTTGTAAATCTCATTCTCAGATGAACTAAATAGAAAAAACTAGAAACATAATGAATAATAATGAAGGGAAGGAAGGACAGAAACTGAATGAAATCAGAGAAAGAGACAGTAGAGTGATATTGCACAGAAAGCAGAGAAAGAAGGGCTAGGAAATAGGATAGTGAAAGACATATTATAGCGAGGAGGTAAGAAAAGATGTTAGGAAGGGTCCTTAGATCAAAATATCATCACAGATGTCAGATTCTTTGCCCTGGACCACTGCACTATTACTTGCTCCAGAATCAGAGAGGGTATGAGGTTGTGTGTCATGGTCAACTGTTGCCAGATGTTTTAAATAACCAAGACCATTGTGATGTGCAGCCCTCTCTGATACCATCACTCAGAAACAGCACCACTAAACTTAAGTTCTTCAAATGAAGAGATCTGAAGAACAGAAATTTCTCTAGACTGACCTCAACAGCATGGTGTAGTTACTCTCCCATTACAGGTAAAGAGAAGCTTTTGAGAAGTACCTTAGCATTGCAATGAAGCCAGGGAAGGCTTATGGAAGCTGGGCCACCATAACTCTTCCTTTTTAAGTACTCTCTGCTCCTCCACCATTTATTCTATTTTATTTTATTTTATTTCATTTATTTTATTTATTTTATTTTTTAAAAGATATTTAGATTATATAAATGTTACACAAAAAATATAGGGATTCCCATATGCCCCACCTCCCACACCTCCCACAACTTCCCACATAAACATCATTCATTAGTGTGGCACATCCCTGCAATGGATAAACATACCCTGGGGCTTTGCCATTAAGCTGGACCATAGTTCACATTGTAGACCACACTCTCTCCCCCACACTTTTGCATGTTATATGATGATATAAAATGTCCTATATCTGTCATTGCAATGTCACTCAGGATAATTCCCAAATCCCAGAAAAGGCCCTGCATTACAAGTGCTTTTCCCTCTCCCTGCCCCAGAGCATCCAGTGGCCACTTGCTCCCAATTAATGTTGTAATTTCTTCCATTGTTTGAATCACAATATGTCTATAATAGAATACCAGTAAGTCCACTCTAGTCCATAGCTCTTCCCACAATCCTGAGGAGTCTGGGATGGTGAAGTCCACTCCTCCTGAAATTGAGAGGGGGCTTATATCACATGGGTAAGATGGATGGGGCTATCTTGCCTGCAGCTGCAGATCCTCACAGTTCCCTTGGATGGCCATTGTCCATCATCATCTCCCTGCCAGGTATCCAGGGTGAGTCCACTGAGCTGTAGAGTAGGAGTTGCAGCTCCACCGAGATTCCAGGCCCAGCTGGCACATGGGCAGCCCAAAGACTCCAGTCTCTGGATGTACACCTACAAACTCCAACACCACGTATAGATTTGAATAGAAGGGACAGATGACCCATGTGTGAGGAAGACATATTTGAGTCCAACTCTGTCACTCTCAGGAGCACAAACTCCAAAGTAGGGCCCACCAGCAAGGAACCAAACTCCGGAGCTATCTGCCCTGACATAGGACCTGGGTGTCTCCAAAGACCTCAGGAGCCCCTCTATTTGGGGTGATATCCACTTTCGAGTCTATGAGGAATTATGAAGGTTTGCAAAAGCATTATCTCTGGGATGACCTCCTGACTCACTTTGAAGAATCTTAGCCACATGAACTCATTTGTCTTTACCTTTTCCCCCATTTATTTGAAGTTTTTACCAGTCGCATTGCCAGTTGGCACTTGGTAGTAATCCCTCATTGTCAGGGAGACATATCCCTGGGAGTCATTTCCACGCTGGGAGGAAGGTAATGCATTCATAAACTGAGTTTGGCTTAGAGAGAGTCCACATTTGAGCAACAAGGAGGCTCTCAGGAGGCAACCATTAGGCAAACCATAACAAGAGGCTAAGTTTCAATTTCAAGAGCAGACTCATAAGGCTAGTCATCAACAACAAGGGCCCATCAGTGGATCATCCTCCTTTACCAGACACTGCCCCTGCACTTGGAGGAATGTTGCTTCTCCCTTAGAGAATGTGGCAGAGCTCTCCAGGATGAGAATTCAGTATTCTCTTATTTATTGAGTTATTTTCCACCAACTATGACAATTCCCTGTGAACATTTGAAAAATTTTATATGCCTTATAATATGTTCAGGTGAAATTCCTCCCATGCACTCCCCATCCCTGACACCCACTACCAATGATCCTTTCCCACCCCAAATGTAACTCTTCTGTGATCCAAACCTTCTGTGGCTTTAAAAAGATGAAGCCAAAACAATAGCCAAATACAATTAATAGGAAAATGAAATAATAATGATAAATTTAAATGTAAGAGATAAAATACATGAAAACTTAAAAAAAAACTTAAAAATAAATTAAATGAGAAGATTGGGATATTTAAAAAATAAAAAATATTAAAAAAATAAAAAAAGAATTTTTGACATTTTGCCTTTTATCACTGCTATATCTGGTGTCCAGTCTGTACAATGGCACCTTCCCCCTCTCATTCCCCAGTGTCTCACTGTTTTTCATTTTGTTTTCAATTAACTTTTAGGTCACAGCAAAGTCACACAGAGAATACAAGAGACTCTCATATATCCAACCTCCTCCCTCTTTTCTCACCCCATATTAATACCTTTTTATATGTGTATGGTAGCATTGTTATAAATGATATACAAAGAGTGAAACATAGCTACTAAATATTGTGAATGATTTAAAGTATGGTTTATGTTTTAGACCATACATTTTTATGAATTTTGATGATATTTACCATGTCTTGTGTCCATCACTGTAAGGTAATGTAAAACATTTTCATTGACCATTAAATACCCTGTTTGATCTATTCTGTTCCTCGCTCCCCATACACCCAGAGCCCACGACCACCCCCTGGCTTGACTTGTGGAATGACAAGATTCATAGTTCCATACAGCAAGAGGTTTGACCACTGGTTTGTCCTCCCCTATATGGGAACAGCCCTTGCTCTTGAGAGAGATCCCCACCTGTCTCTTTCTGAATGAGTTGGTCCTCCCAAAGTTGGGAGTCCACCTCCTTCCCGCTCATTATGTGGGTCTCCACCCACTGATACAACAGATAATGACAGAATGAATACTCACACCCTCCCTAAAAGCCTGCTCCAGGTTCGCCCTGTCCTAAATGCCCCCACAACCAATACCCTAAACCAGTGACCCTTCCTTGTCATATTGTCAAAAGAGCATATCCACCTCTGTACTTTCAACCTCATACCCACAAATCCTAAGTGTTCACCTGATCCCTCTCCCAACTGTCCCCCCAGTATCCTGGGTATTCTAACCAACCCTTCCGAATATACCCACCTGTCAACCCTGTACCACCCAACCCAATAATACCACAACCCTCCTGTAATATCCCTTCATACGCAACTACACTCTATCACTTTGCCATAGATTATGTGCGTGTGGGTGATGGCTCACAACCTTCTCTTTTTTTTTTTCTTGTAAACCTATCTTTCAGGTAATACCTCTCTGAGACAGCTCACTTTCCTTAATCCATATCAGTGAGGCCATGTTCTGTACACCCTTCAATGCCTGGCTTGCTTCTCTCAACATAAGATCTTCAAGATTCATCCATGTTATCCTGTGTGTTAGCACTTTATTCCTTCTTAGAGCTGAGTAATATTCCATTGTATGTATATACCATATTTTGTGTATCCATCCATCTGTTGATGGGCACCTGTGTTGATTCCAATTTTGGCAATAGTGAACAATGTTGCTATGAACTTTGGTGTGCTTATATCTGTTTGTGTCTTTGCTTTCAATTTTTCTGGGTATTTACCCAGCAGTGGAATGTCTGGATCATACAGAATATCTATAGTTAGTTTTTTGAGGAACTGCAAAACTGTCCTCCACAGTTGCTGGACCATTCCATAATCCCAGCAGGAGTGGATGAGGGTTCCCATTCCTCCATATACTCTCCAACATTTAGAGTATGCAGTTTTTTAATAGTCGCCATTCAAATTGCTGTAAGATGGTATCTCATTGTAGATTTGATTTGTATTTCCCTAATAGCTAGCAATGTTGAGCATCTCTTCATGTGCTTTTTAGCCATTTGTATTTCTTCCTTGGAGAAGTGTCTTTTCAGGTCACTTGTCCATTTTTTTAAATGGGTTGCTTGTCTTTTTATTTTTGAGGGGTAGGATTTCTTCATAGACGCAGGATATTAGGTTCCTATCAGATACATGGTTGCCAAATATTTTCTCCTATTGGGTAGGCTGCCTTTTTATTTACTTGATAATGTCCTTCGAGGTCAAAAGTTTTTAATTTTGGGGAGATCCCATTTATCTATTTTTTCTTTTGCTCCTCGTGCTTTCGGTGTGAAGTTTATGAAACCATTTCCTATTACAAGGCCCTGTAAGATGATTCCCTACATTATCTTCCAAGGTCTTTATGGTCTTGTCTCTTATATTTAGATCTTTGATCCATCTTGAGTTGATTTTTGTATAAATTGTGAGATGGTGTTCCTCTCTCATTCTTTTGGATAAAGATATCCAGTTCTCCAAGCACCACTTGTTGAAGAGGCCTTTCTCTCCCAGCTGACTGGTCTTGGTGGCCTTGTCGAATGTCAGATGACTGTATATGTCAGGATAAGTATCAGAACTGTCAATTCATTTCCATTGGTCAGTATGTCTATCCTTGTTTCAATACCATGCTGTTTTGTCCACTGTAGCTTTGTAGTGTGTTTTAAAGTCAGGTAGTGTTATACCTCCTTCATTTTCCTTTTTCAATATGTCTTAGGTGATTCACAGCCTTACTTTTCAAAATAAATTTTGTAGTTAGTTTTTGCAATTCATTAAAAAATACAGTGTTGATTTTTATTGGGATTGCATTAAATCTGTTGATTAGTTTGGGTAGCATAGACATCCTGATGATGTTTAGTCTTCGTATCCATGAACACGGAATATTCTTCCATTTATTTAAGTCTTCTTTGATCTCCTTAAGAGTGTTGTGTAGTCCTTTACATCTTTAGTTAGATTTATTCCTATGTATATGATTCTTTTAGTTACTATTGTCAATGTTACTTTTTTTCTTAATTTCTTCCTCAGATTGCTCGTTATTGGTGTACAGAAATAATACTGCTTTTATTTTTTTTTACATCTAAGAATTTTTTTTAAATTAAAAACTATTTAAAGAAATGAATGTGGCCAAAGTTTTACATGATTGAAACTAAATTAAAATAGATGGCATGTGTTTAAACCTGAGTTTATCACATATGGCATGAAGTTGTAGGAGAGAGGCAGTGATGCAAGCCAGTGCACTTGATGTTCATGGACAGATTTAAAAAAAAAATAATTTAAAAGATGCTTAGATTACATAAATGTTACAGAAAAATTACAGGGATTCCCATGTTCCCCACCTCCCACAACTCCCATAACATCCCACATAAACATCTTTCATTAGTGTGGCTCATCACCTGCAGTGGATATACCTATCCTCGGGCTTTGCCACTAAGCATGGATGATAGCGCACATTGTAGACCACACTCTCTCCCACACAGATCTGCATGTTATATACTGATGTAAAATGGCCTATAACTGTCGTTGTAATGTCACTCAGGATAATTTCCAAGTCCCGAAAAAGCACCTGTATTACAAGTGCTTTTCCCTTCCCTGCGCCAAAAGCATCCAGTAGCCACTGGCTCCACCTCACTGTTGTAATTGCTTGAATTGCTTGAATCACAATATGTCTACAACAGAGTACCATTAAGTCCACTCTAGTCCATAGCTCTTCCCCCAATCCTGAGGAGTCAGGGATGGTGATGTCCACTCCACCTCCAAGTGAGAGGGGGCTTATATCCCATGGATACAGTGGATGGGATTATCCTGCCTGCAGTGGCAGGCTCTCTCCTTCCCCTGGGATGCTCGTTGTCCATCATTGTCTCCTCACCAGGTGACTTGGGTGAGTCCATTGAGCTGTATAGTAAGAGTTGTAGCTCCACCGAGATTCCAGGCACATATGGCACATGGGCAGGCCAGAGGCTCCAGTCTCTGGAAGTACACTTATAAACTCCAGCATCACATATAGGTTTGAATAGAAGGGACTGATGGACCATGTGCAGGGATGACTTATTTGAGTCCTACTCTGCCACTCTCAGGAGCACAGATTCCAAAGTAGAGCCCACTAATAAGGCATCAATCTCTGGAGCTATTCCCCCTTATATAGAACCTGGGTGTCTCCAGAGTCCTCAGGAGCTCCTCTGTGTGGGGTGATATACACTTTGGTAATCTATGAGATCTTACTGAGAGGTGCTTAGGTGTTACATCTGTGATGACCACTTGACTCTCTTTGAAGTCTCTTAGCCACATGAACTCATTAGTCTTTACATTTCCCCCCTTTTATTTTATTGCCAGTTGGCACTTGGTATTAATCCCTCATTGCCAGGGAGGCTCATCCCCTGAAGTCATGTCCCACACTGGGAGGAAGGTAATGCATTCATATGCTGAGTTTGGCTTAGAGAGAGGCCACATTTGAGCAACAAGGAGGCTCTCAGGAGGCAACCCTTAGGCACCCCATAACAGGAAGCTAAGTTTCAATTACTAGAGCAAAGACTCATAAGGCTAATCATCAATAACAAGAACCCAACAGTGGACCATCCTCCTTTGCCAGATACTGCCCCTGCACTCACGGGACTGTTGTTACTACTTTGGATAATGTGACAGAGCTATCCAGCCTGGGAATTCGATATTCCCTCATTTATTGAGTGATTGTCTACCCACTATGACCATACTTCCCCCCTTGATCATTTGCAAAATTGTATATATCTTTCATGTATATTCAGGTGAACTTCTTCCCATGAAATTCCCATCCCAGACATCCCCCACCAATGATCCTCTCCTGCCCCATCTGTAACCCTTGTGAAGGATAGGACATGTGGGTAGTGATATTACTTGGCTTGGTGGTGCATGGTTGACAGGTGAGTAGATTAGGAAAGTTGGGTTATGATACCCAGGAAAATGGGGGGAGAGACGGGTGGGGGACTAGCTGAACATGGGATTTGTGGGTATGATGTCGAAAGTGCAGGAATGGGAATGCTCTTATGGCAGTATGACAAGGTAGTGTCACTGGTTTTGGGTGTAGGTGGGGGGGGCATTCAGGAAGGGGTGCATCTGGAGTAGGCATCTGGGGTGTGTGTGAGTGTTCATCCTGTCATAATGTGCTGTGTTGGGGAGTGGAGACTCACAAGGTGAGTGGGAAGGAGATTGACCCCCATCTTTGGGAGGGCTGATTCACCCAGAAACAGGCAGGTGGGTGTCTCTTAAGCACAAGGGTGGATCCTAATAGCAGAGGATAATCAGCATGTCAAGACCTCTTGTTACATGTAACTATGAATCTTGTCATCCAATGAGTCAATACAGGGGAGTGTCATGTGCCCCAGGGGGAGGGGGAAGAAGGAACAGAAAATAACAAACAGGGGGTATTTGGTGGTCATAGGAAATATTTTTCATTACCTTACAGTAATGGACACAGGACATGGAAAATATCATCAAAAATTATTAAACTGTACTGTCTAAATTTTAATCTATAATGTAAATCATTGACAATGTTTAGTAGCTGTGTTTTGCTACCTGTATAACAGTTATAACAATGCTACCATCCACATAAAAAAGGTTTTAATATGGAGTGAGGAAAGGGGAAGGAATTTAGGCATATGAGAGTCTCTAGTATTCTGTGTGTGACTTTGCTGTGACCTAAAACTTCTTTGAAAATTAAATGAAAATTCGGGAGACACTGGGGATTGGGAGGGGGCAGATGCCACAGTACAGACTGGACAACTGATAATGCAGTGATAAAATAAAAAATGTTAATTAAAAAAATTTTTTGTTTTTTCCCATTTTCTGAATATCCCAATCCTTTAATTTTATGTTATTTCTAGTTTATTTTTTTTAAGTTTCCATGTATTTTTTCTCTTATATTTAAACTTATCTTTATTATTTCATTTTCCTATTAATTTTATTTGGCTATTATATGGGCTTCATCTTCAAGGAAGGTTTTGATACTGCTTTTTGAGCATTGATCTTATAGCCTGTGACTTTACTGAACTCCTTTATAAGTTCTAGACACTTTGTTACAGATTTCTCAGTGATTTCTATGTCTAGGACCATGTCATCTGCAAATAATGAAAATTTTGCTTCTTCTTTTGCAATTTGCATGCCTTTTATATCTTTTTCTTGCCTCAGTGCTCTAGCAAGTACTTCTAAGACAATGTTAAATAGGAGTGGTGATAGTGGGCATCCTTGTCTTCCAGATCTCAGAGGGGAAGATTTTAGGATTTCACCATTGAAGATGATGTTAGCTTTGTGTTTTTCATGCATACCCTTTATCATGTTCAGAAAGTTTCCTTCTATTCCTATCTTTTGCTGTGTTTTTATCAGGAAAGAGTGCTGCATTTTGTCAAATGCTTTTTCTGCATCTATAGAGATGACCATGTGATTTTTTTTTCTTTCAGTCTCTTTATGTGGTGTATTACATTGATTGATTTTCTTATGTTGAACCATCTTTGCATACCTGGGTTGAAACCCACTTGGTCATGGTGTATAATGCTTTTGATATGTTGTTGAATGTGATTTGCATGTATTTTGCTGAGGATTTTAGCATCCAGTTTTATTAGAGAGATTGGTCTGTACTTTTCCTTTCTTGTGGTATCTTTGTTTAGATTTGGTATTAGGGTAAAGTAGGCATCATAGAATGAGTTAGGCAATATTCCTTCTACTTCCATTTTTGGAAGAGCTTAAGCTTAAGCAGTATTGGTGTTAACTCTTTCCAGAATGTTTGGTAGAATTCACCTGTGAAGCTGCCTGTTCCTGGGCTCTCCTTAGTTGGGAGTTTTTGATGACTGAATCTATTTCTTTACTTGTAATTGGACTGTTGAATTAATCAATTTCTTCTTTCATCAATATAGGCTGCTCATGAGTTTCTAGGAATGTGTCCATTTCCTCTAAATTATCATTTCTGTTAGTATATATTTTTTCAAAGTATTCTATTATGATACTCTTTATTTCTGTGGGGTCAGTGGTGATATCCACTTCTTCATTCCTTATTTTTTTGTGTTTGCTATGCTATCTCTTTTTCTTTGTTAGTCTGGCTAAGGGTTTGTCAGTTTTATTGATCTGAACCAGCTTTTGGTTTTGTGATTTTTTATAGTGTTTTCTTATTTTCTATTTCATTTAGTTCTGCTCTAATCTTTGTTATTTCCTTCTTTCTACTTCATTTGGGGTTAGTTTGTTGTTGTATTTCCAATTCCTCCAGGTGTGCCATTAGGTCTTCAATTTTACTCTTTCTTGTTTTTTAATAAATGCATTTATGCCTATGAATTTCCCTCTCAGTACAGCTTTGGTTGCTTCCTATAGGTTTTGATAGGTTTTGTCGTAATTTTAATTCATTTCAAGGTAGTTACTGATTTCTTTTGAGATTTCCTCCTTGACCCACTGTTTGTCTAAGAGTGTGTTGTTTAACTTCCATATCTTTGTGCCTAATCTGTTTCTCTGGCCCTTAGTGATTTCCAATTTCATTCCGTTGTGGTCAGAGAAATTACTTTGCAAAATCTCAATCTTTCTGAATTCATTGAGAGTTGTTCTGTGGCTTAGAATGTTGTCTATCTTGGAGAATGATCCATGTGCACTCGAGAAGAATTTATATCCTGCTGTATTTCAGTGTACTGTTCTGTATATGTCTATTAGGTCCAGCTCCTCTAAGGTATTATTCAGAGTCTTTGTTTCTTTATTCATTCTCTGTATAGATGTTCTGTCTAATGGTGATAATGATGTATTATAGTCCCCCACTATAATTGTGGAGGCATTTATGTCTCCTCTTTTTTTTTTTTTTTATTTTTTTTTTTTTT
>JAQZBX010077713.1:0-14231 GCA_029593785.1 Cabassous unicinctus
TTTCTTTCTTTATTTTTTTTAAAGATTTATTTATTTTTATTTATTTATCCCCCCCTTGCTGCTTGTGCTTGCTGTGTCCATTCGCTGCGTGTCTTCTCCGTGTCTGCTTATCTCCCCCTTGCTGTGAGGTCTTGCCGCATCAGCCCACGGCGCTGTGTGAGCCGGCCTGCCCTCACAAGGAGGCGCTGGGAAGCGAACCCGGGGCCTCTCATATGGTAAACAGGTGCTCTATCCATTGCGCCACACCCGCTGCTTCCTGCCGTGAGGTTGCTGCATCAGCCCACCGCACTGCTCAGGCCGGTGTGCCCTCACAAGGAGGACTCGGGACGCGAACCCGGGCCTCCCATATGGTAAATGGGGGCTCTATCCACTGAGCCACACCCGCTTCCCTGAATTTCTTTAATATCCCCACCTATTACCTTTTAGATGTGAAGAGGGACAGGAATTTGATCCTCCAGATAAAGCAGGACTGAAGCCACATCAGTGATTTTTCTTTAAAAATATTTTTAAAAAATGTTTGTAGCCTCTGTGTCGATCAGCCCCAAAGGGGCCCAGGCATAACACCAAATTACTCTAACAGAGAGAATTTAAACCACCTTTGTAGGAGGCTGTTAGCTCCAGAGATGACTCCAGAGCAAAAAGAAATAATAGCAGTTATAATAAACTATCAGCAACAGCTCACGTTTATCAAGGATTCTGGTAAGCCCTTTATATACATTACTTTGACTTCATTCACTCCCAACAAATCCGTGAAGTAGGTTCTATTATTACCTGATTTTAAAAAATAAAAATAAAAAAGAAAACTAAAGCTTAGAGAATTTAACAATAATTTACCTGAGGTCATGGAGCTAGTAAGTGGGGTTGCTGAGATTGCAAACTACGCCTGACCCCAAAGCCTATGTTCTCAGCCGCCCTGGGAACCCACAGAGCACGTGAGGACAGCGTGGAAAGCCCGTCTAGAGGTTATCAGTCCCCATCTCAAGACTGCCTGCAGCTCTCTCAGGGCTGCTCCCTTCCAAGAGCTCATGATTTAAGAAAACTGACTTTGATCAAAGAGGTAACTACAAACAATGTATGCAGAGGGTGAAAACTACAGTCGGCACATGTGTTTTGCTTGCTCCAGATGTCTTTTCAAAGGCAATGGAACAAAGCAGATCTTATGTTCCTCAGCACCTGTTTTGGGGATGCTTCACACATTTATTTTACCCGTCTGGCCCTTGTAGTCATTTCAGTGTGTAATTCCTGGTCAGAGCTGGAAGGAGAGTCTAGAGATCATTTAGTCTGACACTTTCATGTTATTATTTTCTTTATTGGTTTATTTATATGTTATATTATTATTTCCTTGTACTTTTTGTGTCTGAGTGTTTATCAGCTGCCTTCCCCAAGTAATATTTCAGTAACAATCCCCCAATAGCAGCTTACAACAACAAAGTGTCATTTCTTGACTAGATTTCATGTCCTTTGTGGACTGGCTGTGTTACTGTACCATGCCCCTTCCACTTGGGAATGCAGGGTAAAGGGGCAGCCTCTGTCTGGCACAGGCTGGTCTCAAAGCTGAGGGATGAGAGATGGCAGAACCATCCGATGCCTTTAAAACATATCTGCTTGGAAGTGACACATCACTTCCACTTATATTTTATTGGACAAAGCAAGTCACATGTTCAGCCTGATGTCAGTGGTGTGTGAAGTACATCCTCCATAGAAGGGGAAGCCCGAGGGAGGGGAAGCTAATAGTTTGAACAAATGAAACAATCTTCTGAATCTATTTGCTTTGTCTTTTTTTTTTTTAGGAGGTACCAGAGATTGAAGCCGGGACCTCGTACATTGGAAGCAGGTACTTAACCACTTGAGCTACATCTGCTGCCCCTAGTTGTTCTTTTAAAAAACATAATTGTTTTTCCTGGTAATCTAAATAATACATAGCCATTATAAAAACTTCAGAAGTGAGAAAAAATGTAAAGAAATTAAACAAAATTCAGCCCATCTCTTACCTTCATGGGCACCCATTGTTTACATTCATACTATTTCCTTCCAGTCTATTTTAGTTTGCCAAAGGGCTGCCAGTGCAAAGTACCAGAAATCTGTTGGATTTTATAATGGGGATTTATTTGGGGTAAAAGCCTACAGTTCCAAAGTCGTGAAAAGTCAGCTCAAGGCATCATAAGAGGTGCTTTCTCACCCAAGTCAACTACCACGTGTTGAAGAAGATGGTGGCGATATCTGCCTGGTTTCTCCTTCCTCTCTCAAGCTCGGCTGCTCCGCCTTCTTCCCTATTTCAGCTGCCATCTGGCATAGGGCTTGTCTCTTTCCGAGCCTCCTATATCAGTCTCGACTGCTCTGCTTATTTCCCAAGGTCAACTGTGAACTATCTGGCTTAAGTGAGCCTCTCTTACTCGGCAGGATCAAACATGCCAGTTCCCTTTTTCCTCTGTCTGTCCATGTGAGTCCATTTATATCAGACCCAGCAAGGGAGGGGGGAATCAACCTAAGTCACACCTCACTTAAGTAGTCCAATAAAAAGCTCTGCAGCAATCTTAACAGGTAATCTAATCAAAGTCCCCTCAACTGAATTTAATACAATCAAAGGGTATCACACCCGGGAAGCGGGTGTGGTGGTGTGGCTCAATGGCTCAATGGTTCCCTTCCCGGGGCCTCCTTGTGAGGGCGCGGCATGGTAGGCTGATGCAGCAAGACCTCACAGCAAGAAGCGGGTGTGGCTCAATCGATAGAGCCCCCATTTACCATGCGGGAGGCCCCGGGTTCGCTTCACGGGGTCTCCTTGTGAGGGCAGGCCGGCCCACGCGGTGCGGTGGGCTGATGCAGCAGGAACTCACAGCAAGGGGGAGATAAGCAGACACGGAAGAAACACACAGCGAATGGACACAGTAAAACACAAGCAGCAAGGGGGGGATAAATAAATAAATAAATAAATCTTTAGGGAAAAAAAAAAAAAGGGTATCACACCCAAAGGAAGAGATTAGTTTACAAACAAAATCATTCTCTTTTTGGAATGCATAAAATAATCTCAAATTGCCACATAGTCTTTTCTCTAAGCATGTTTTCCTTTTCACATAATTAAACAGTATATGTTCTTTGCTTAACACTGAATCTTAGGTATTTTCCCACATCATTAAAAATGGCTTTATAATACTTCATTCTATGGCTCTACGCCTTAAATTACTTGATTTCTCTTTAATTTCTTTCTAGTTTTTGCTATTTTAAATGATACTTCTCATGGGAAGCGGATGTAGCTCAAGCAGCTGGACCCCTGCCTACCACATGGGAGGTCCTGGGTTCGGTTCCTGGTGCCTCCTGGAGAGGATGAGCAAGACAGCGAGCTGACGTGACGGGCTGACGCAGTGAGCTGACACAACAAGATGATGCAACCAAGAGACACAGCAAGGAAACACAATGAACGACACAACAAAACAGGAAGAGGAGGTGGCTCAAGCGATTCAGTCCTCCTTTCCACATGGGAGGCCCTGGGTTTGGTCCCCAGTGCCTCCTAAAAAGAAGACAAGCAGACAGTGAGCACAAACAACAAGGTGGGGAGAAGTAAATAAATAAATCTTTTTAAAAAATGATGCATCCTTGTATGTAAAATTGTGTTCACATATTGGAGTATCCTATTTGTTACAAGAAATACCTAGATTAACCCTTTCACTTTTTAGATGAGAAAGCTCTTGTCCAGAAAGAAGTGTTCTGAAATATGATACTCATGATCAAAATGCAGACTAATAAGAAAATAGAATGGGAAAGGAACTGTCATGGTATTTAAATACACCACCCTCTGCTTGGGATCTGCAGGGCAGATTGACACTGAGTGCCAGCCATCAATTTGGGAGATTCCCTTTGTTCCTGTCCTCCCCAGATAAATGTGCTGGAGGTTCCAGCACATGTAACCCCGCAGGTTCCTTAGACACCTGTCACTCCCTTACTCAAAACAATTCCATGGAACCCCATTGCCCACCAGATCTAAGCCAGGCTCCTTAAATTGGCCAAAAAGACACTCCCTGATGTGGCACCACCCATGTTTCTAGTAAGTCAGAAAGTAAAGGCATATGCTTGAGAAGGAGCTACTGAGAATTCCAGAATTTTAAGGAGGACTAGATTAATAAATGTAATGGAGGCTGCTGTTAGGATATTTGCTGGTGGCTGGGCAGGGATGGCACTGTAAATTGGCCAGACAATGCTTTGGCTTCACTTTGAGAGGTCCTGATGGGCCACACCAACGCTGAGGGTCTGTGGAAAAGCTCAGCCAAGGGCTTTTATTCTCCAGGACCTGCTACTGTCCCCATGGGTCCTCATTCTTTTCAAAAAACAAATTCTAAATTATGAACCTATGAAACTATTCTACAGCCTTCTAGGACTCAGGGCTCTTACCTGCCAGATAATGAGGCCACCGTTCCCTACATTTACAAAGGTCTTGGGAGCTGACTTAGTGCTTCTCATCCATCAGTTCTTCATTTGCTCCTCATCAAAATCACATTAGCCACATGAGGATTATGAACCCCATATTCCAGATGATGAAACTGGCACAAGGAGAGATTACAAAAATGTTCTGAATAATAAAAAGTAGATCTGGCCTATTTCTTTCTCTACCAGTGTGAGAATGAAGCATCATTTCATCCCACCCAAGGGTTTAATAGTGTGTGCAAAATGGTGCATTTTGCCTCCAAGATTATTATATCTGAGAATTTATGTGGTACTGGGGCTGGAAGGGGAGGGATAAGAAAGGAACTGGTGGGGGATAGAATGGAATGCTGTTAAGATGGTACTGTGTAAGGATACACTATGTGCCCACATTATTTCATATAAGCTTTCTGAAACTGCATGAGGTAAATAACATCATCTCCATTTTGCAGATTAGTAAACTTAGGTACAAAGAGGTTAAGTAACTTGAATGAGGTTCCTGCATTACTAGGTAGAAAAACTGGTATATGCCTGATTCCAGACACTAAGTGCTTAATCCCTCTGCCATACTGCTTTGCCAGAGGACCCAGAAGTATTTGGACCATA
The DNA here is from genome assembly GCA_029593785.1 of Cabassous unicinctus. Classification (NCBI taxonomy): domain Eukaryota; kingdom Metazoa; phylum Chordata; class Mammalia; order Cingulata; family Chlamyphoridae; genus Cabassous; species Cabassous unicinctus. Next base: position 5,020 of record JAQZBX010077713.1, read on the forward strand.
CTTTGGCCTAGGTTTCTGGGAGCGTTAAGTTATTATTAATTGGGACTCTGACACCAAACTTTCATGTGGAACTCTAGTAAGCCAGGCTGGTGCCTGGGAGGGCTCCCTTTTCCTCAGCTTCAGAGGCCTTGGTCTGCTGTGTCTTTTCCCAGGGCGCATTAATCTTCAGTCTCTTCAGTGGAACTTCATGGCTCCAGCTCCCCAGGCCAGAGATGAGAACATGCATTTGGTGGCTTTATTAAGCCACCAAACTCTACTCCTAGTAAAAGTGGCCCTGTGAGTGGTCTGGAATCTGAATCATCTAGATCTACATCCTTCTTCTGTGTGGCTGCAGTAAAGCAGAATGGAGTGGATAGGTTTTCTGTTTTATGGACATCAATGCTTAGAAAACAGCTGTAAAAGAATCACAGGGACCCTGTGTGGTGGCGTGGAGTTATGTATCCTGGAAAAACATGTTCTTAATCTTAATCCATTCCTGTGGGTGTGAACCTATTGTAAATAAGACCTTTTTATGAGGCTAAGTCAGTTAAGGTGTGGCCCAATGGAATCAAGATGGGTCTTAATCTGGAGTCCCGATAGAGAAAGCTTCAAAGAGAAAAGCAACAGGAAGCAACCACAAGCTGGAAGTCCTGAGAGAGAAAGCTTCAAAGACAGAAGTGACAGGGAGCAGCCAGAAGCTGGAAATCGATGGAACCTGGAACCCGGAAGGGACAGAAGACACCGCCATGTGGATTGTCCTGTGATGGAAAAGCTAAGGACCAAGGATCACTTGCAGTCAGCCCCAGAATGCCACAGTCTTCAGGGAGAAAGTATTACCTTCATGATGCCTCAGTTTGGGGCTCCTCCTACCTCAAAACCATGAGCCAATAAATTCCCTTTGTTTAAGCCAATCTACTGTGCGGTATTTGTTTGAGCAGCTAGGAAACTCAAACATCCTATCTCTTGAGGTTCCTGATCTTCCTTTTCCACTGTAACCACACTTGCTCCATTGGCATCTGTGGTTGCTGGGTGCTGAGCCACCATTTCCCTTCTTCTGGTAAAATAAAACAAAACAAACAAAAAAAAAAAAACAAATTTTCCCTTGGGAAACCACTGCTCCTCCTTCTCTGCCTGATAATTTGGATAGGACTGGCCCCATCTCTTTTCCCCATTCCAGACCTGGCTAATCAACATATCCCATCCATGACCACAGTAATTTGTTCAGATATGGGCCTAGGTCCAACATTGGTAAAGTGAGACCTAGTTCAGGAGTCTTTTCTAGATTTACTGAGAGGAACAAGATCTCTCTTTGCTGAGACTGGTCAGTTTCTCTTTTACAACAAAACAAATGATTTATATATAATACTCCTGCCCCTAAAACAATTCCTGCCTGTTTCCCCACTGGACTTTGAATGACGTGCGGTAGTGATAGTATCAAATTCACCTCTACTTACCTAGGCCCCTGCACAAATTCAGCATACAGGTATTTCACACATTTATTGAATGAATGAAGTTGGAGGCCTCACAGAAGACCTTACCTTTCTTTTACTGTAAGCCTTCTTTCCTCTGGAAAGGAGCTGAGGAGGAAACGGTGTCCTATGGACCACATTCTTGTCATCTTTGAAAAGTTCAACCTTGCCCTGCTCTATATTACAGATGAAGAAATTGACAAATAATTGATAACATGTATGGGTGCTTCCTGGGTGCCAGGCCATGTGATAAGCACTTCACATTTATCTCATTTAATTCTAATGGCAGCTCTGTGAGGCATTACTGGTGTTATCTCCATTTTACAGAAAAGCCAAAGTGAAAAATAAAGCACAGAGACTTGACCATGATCCACAAGACCCTACATGATCTGCCCCCATGCCCCTCTGATTGCAATTCCTATTTTTCGCTCCTTCCTTCCATCGGCTCCCATGACTCTGGCCCCCTCGTTGATCCTGGAACACACCAGGCACAATCCCACCTCAGGTCCCTTGCCTTGCTGTTCTTCCTGCTTGGACTAGTCTTCTAAGAGACAAGACTTTAATAAAAAGTCACCTTCTCAGAAAGGCCCTCCCTTAGTCATCCCATCTAAAATGTTCAACACCCTACAACATTTTATATGCTCCATTCCTGCTTTGCTTTTTTTCCCTCCTTAATATTTTTCATTACCAATATGTTACTTCTGCTTATTTATCTTTTTTATTGCTGTTTCCTGCTCTAGAATGCAAGATCCATGATGGGAGGACTTTTTGTCTATTTGGTTATTTCTCTGTTACCAGTGCCTGGAACAGTGCCTTGCAGAGAAAACATCTGCTGGATCCATGTATGAATGAATAAGGAAATTGAGGCTTAGGGAACCTAAGTAATATGCCCTAAAGATCGATGAGATAGTACTGGGTAGAACTGAGATGGAAGTCCAGGGGTGTCTGATTCCAGGGACTTGCTCATATCACCCTAAATACTTGCTCACCTATTCTCATGTCTGGGATGTGGGGTCTTTTAACAGAACATTTACTCTGCTCCCAGTGATATTCTTCACACCCAGATTTACCCCAAACCTTAACCTGTGCCTGGTCTCTCAGTATCTCCTGCTGCCTGCAAACCCCCACCTGAACTGGATCTCCAAGCTCTGACCCAGACCTTTTCTTGACTCTGATCATTATGGAGGCTGAAATCACACACCTTTGATTCCCATCTCTGGAATCCTGGAAGCTGACTTCAGTTCTTCTTTATTCCTCACATGATCCCAATAGGCTAAAGCAATGTTTAGGATAGAATATACCGCAAGCCTTTGCGTTTTTCTCAGACCCACACCAAAATATCACGTATCAGAACTGGGAGAGTACTGAGGCTCAGATAGGGGAAGGGACATGTCCAAGGTCACTCAGCCCATCAGGCAGAAGATGGGCTCAGAAGCAGGTCTCTGGATGAGTAGGTCAGTGCTCCATTGCTTGATCTACTACTCAGTTCTGTCCCTTGCTTACATGGGTGAAAGGAACACAGGGTGCAGTGGAGGAGAGGGCAGGGGAAAGGCCAGATCTGAATGGAGGAGACCCAAAGACAAACAGGTGCAAGGACACAATGGAACGTGCTTCTGTCTGCAAAGCCGCAAAAGGACAGGAAAAGAGGCCAGTGCAGAGAGACAGACATGGCTGAGCCAGTGCTTTTAGACTGACAAAGAAAAAAAAAAAATCAGGAAGCCAGGGGGGATGATGAAGAAAGGATTTTTAATTAATAAAGCAAAAGTCTCTGTAACTTTTTGGTACACTCCATAAACCCAGGGAACTCTGTGGTGGCAGAGTCCCATGGTTTAGAGGGAGGGCTCTGTAGTCAGACCACCTGGAATACCATCCTGGTCCATTTCTCACTAGCTGTGTGATCTTGTGCAGGTTGCTTCACTTCTGTGGACCCTTTCCCTATCTGTAAAGTGAGCATAAAAGCACCTGTAAGCCGGGGGCCCAGAGGGTTCCAGACATTGAAACCCAATGGAATTTTCCCTGCTGGATTTTGAAATTGCTTAGGGCCAGGAACTCCTTTCTCCTCTCCATTGTTTTCTGTTTGGAAAGGAGATGGCTACCACTGTTATCCTATGCCTGTCCCACCACTGTATTTTAGAAACAGATAACTTGTTTTCTAATTTTACAGGTCCACAGATGGAGAAGAATTTTGCCCCAGGATGGACCATACTCAGAGTCTCACCTATGTCTGAGTTAGATGATGAGATTTGGGACTTTTGAGATAATGATATTTAGATAATACTTTAGAATTGAGTTGATACTGTAATGGGTTGAAAGATTTGGAAATGTTGGGATGAGGTGAATGTATTTTGCATATGGGATGGACAAGAATCTTTGGGGGCCAGAGGGTGGACTGTAATAGACTGAAATCACCTCTGCAACGCTCCCCCCCACCACCACCACTAAAAGATATCCACATGATAATCCCTGGGATCTGTGAATGTTATCTTATATGGCAAAAAAGGGGGCTTGTAGATATGGTTAAGTTAAGGATTTTGAGATGGGAAGATTATTTTGGATTATCCAGGTGGGCCCTAAATGCAACCACATGTATCCTTATAAGAGAATGGCAGAGCAAGATTTGTCACACACAGAGGAGATGGCAATGTGAAGACGGAAACAGAGATTGGAATTATGCAGCCACAAACCAAGGAATGTTGGCAGCCACCAGAAACTGGAAGAGACAAGGAACAGATTCTCTGCTAGAGCCTCAGTAAGGAGCAGAATCCTGCTGACACCTTGATTTCATTTGAGTGATACTGACTTTGGACTTATGGTCTCCAGAACTGTGAGAGAATAAAGTTCTATGGTCTTAAGCTACCAAGTTTGAAGTAGTTTTTAACAACAGCATCCCACCTACTGGTACCAAAATCTGTACTGGTGTGTATGTGCACATGTGCAGATGTGGGGTGGGAGCAAAAGGTTCCATATCTTTTATCCAAGCTCAAAAGTATCCAGTACAATCATAGGCAAAGATGAAACCTTCTTAAAAGATGAAAGTCCAGAAGGTAGGCCTGTAGGCAGCAGTTGGTGAGCTGTTTGGGAGGGGTTTCCAGGCCCTTGGATTCTCATTTTAATAGGCAGCTGCCAGCTTTCTTAAGCAGCATTCAGTCATGCTTTGAAGTAGATGGTGTACTTGAAGGCAGTACATGTGGAAAGATAGAAGTCTGCCTGGGCCTCTGGTTCTGCCACTCATTAGCTGTTGTAGTACTGTATTAGTCAGCCGAAGGGGTGCTGATGCAAAATACCTGAAATCAGTTGGCTTTTATAAAGGGTATTTATTTGGGGTAGAAGCTTACAGTTGCCAGGCCATAAAGCATAAGTTTCTTCCCTCACCAAAGTCCATTGCCATGTGTTGGGGCAAGATGACTGCCGATGTCTGCCAAGAGTTCAGGCTTCTTGGGTTCCTCTCTTCCCCGGGCTTGCCTCTCTCAGGGCTTAGGCTTGCTTCTCTCCACAAGGCCAGCTGTAGACTATCAGGCAAATGGCTCGTCTCTTCCCGGGGCCTTCTCTCCTTCCTCACGACTAAGATCTTCTGTATGCTTGCTTCCCTGGGCTCCAGCATTAAAACTCAGCTTCAGAACTCCAACTCAAAACTCCAACATCAAAACTCCAACTCTGTCCTTTGCCATGTCTTTTATCTTTGATTCCCCACTCACCAAAGGGTGGGGTTCAACGCTCTACTGATGTGGCCCAATCAAAGCCCTAATCATAACTTAATCATGCCCAGATGAACAGACCAGTTTACAGGCAAAATCCAGTATCTACTTTTGGAATTCATAACTATATCAAACTGCCAACCTGCTACAAGTAGATTGACTCATGTTCCCCACAAAGACATGCTCAAGTCCTAATCCTAGGTTCTGTGGGTATAAACCCATGTGTAAATAGGAGTTTTGAAGATGTTAGTAATTAAGTTGTGGCCAAACTGAATGAGGGTGGGCCTTAATCATTTATAGCTGAAGTCCTAATAAACAGAGGAAATTCAGATGCAGAAGGTAGTAGAAGCCAGAAGTGGAAGCTAGAGTAGGAGACAGATATCACCATGTGATGGAGGCGGAGAACAAGCCACCACCAGAATGCTACAGATGGTGGGAGAAAGCATAGCCTAGTGATACCTTGATTTTGGACTTCTAGCCTTTAAAACTGTGAGACAATAAATTCCTGTTTATCCTTAAGCCAACCAGTGTGTGGTATTTGTGGTAGCAGCCCTGGCAACCTAAGACAGCTGTGTTGCTTCAGGAAACTCTCTCTCTCTCTCTCTCTCTCTCTCTCTGAGACTATTTCTTGGTCTGAACAAATATCAACTGCCTTGGAGCTATAGATATAAAGTGCCAAACTCAGCATCTGGGTCTCAGCAGACACGCAAAGACCCATTCTCATTATGGTGTGGCATGACTAACAGACACATACTCAGCTCTGCCTCTTGGAGCCTCACTCAACAGCAGCACAGCATAGTGTGATACTGGTGGTGACTCCGGCTCTGCCTTCAATCTGAGAGAGATGCTGCTTGCCTTGGCAGGCCAGTCTGACAGGAAATGGCTCTCAAGAAAAATGGCTCAATGGTCTCCCAGTTGATCAGAGTGGCAAGGAGTCCTTTGGTCAGCTGTATGGGCAGTGCCTCAATTTGACGAATTATTCTTGTTCTCACCTGGGGCAGGTTCAGTTTGATGTTGTATGGAAAAACGTCTGTATTAGGGTAAAGAGACCCCAAATGGCAACAGCTTAAACTAGATGTTTGTTTGTTTTTTTCTTTCATCTCATAGTGAAGAGATGACATGTGCTGGGCGAGTAGGCAGTCCTGTCATTCTAAATATGGGACTCTTACTTGCAGGTGCAAAGTGGTGCCTGCAGCACTCACCATCTCCCAGCAGACAGGAATGGGAAGAGACAAATGCTTAACAGGAAGGGGGAACATATGCTCAGGCTTTTTAAGGTCCAGATCCTAAAGGGCATGCATCATTTTTGCTCACATCCCATTGGCCAGAACTTAGTTATAAGGGTTCACCTAGCTGCAAGGAAGGCTTGGAAATATCATCTTTAAACTGGATTGCCATGTGCCCAGCTAAATTCAATTATTATGAAAGAAGAAGAGAAACAGTGAGGAATACAGCTAGCAGACTGCCACATCCTGCTCATGGGATCTTTTCTTATTCTGGGTCTATCAATAGCCCTATATTTAGGTAAGTCACTTTTCTTGATTATGGTCTTCTTTGAGAAGCTTCTTCCTCCTACCCTCATAATACATGAACACCTGTATGATTCAAAACAGAGCTGTAGGCTCGGGTTCAGGCGCTGTGTAGAGATTCAAGTTCCTATGACAGCATGGTATTTTACAAGTTACCTAGCTCTCTCCATTCCATTATCTTGTTTGATCTTCACCTCAGCTTCAAGAATTAGGCACAGAAAGAGTTATCATCTCCATTTTAAAAACGCAGAGAAAATAGTAATTTACTCAAGGTCACACAGCTAGTAAGTGCTACACTCAGAGCTTCAGATATCCAGTATAGGGCTATTTCTACTTAGAGCCAGGGAAAATGACTTAAAATTGCAATTCAATTCAATTGGAACAAATGTACTCACTCCTATTAGCAATTCTAGGGAAGTGGTGATTGAAGGTAGTTTTAAGAAAAGGAAAATTTATCTTTCTCAGGCATTTTCCCATATCCGTCTTCTGACCCTCCAGCGTCAGAAACCTCATGTTGTCTTCTGACAACCCAAAGCTCTCCACTGTTGGGGCCCCCCACCAAGGTCACATAGCTAGTATCGAGAGTTAAAATCCAAACCCTGAACTCTATGACTCCAAAGCTCATTTTCTTTTTACTGAATACCACAACTTTGTCTGTTGCCTGAAATTTTACCATTAAAACTTTTATCTCTGGGTATAGGCATTGCTGGGGACTTCAGATATTCACCCTTCCAACTACTTTTAGTCAAAGTCACTTAGTACTTTAAAAGATGGTATAAAATATATTGACTGATGCATTTCATATATTTTTATAGTAAAGTGTTCACTATGTATTGAAATGTTTGCTAAATATTAAGTTAAAAATGCAGGTATAAAGTGTATGGATAGTATGATCCCAGTTTTGAAGAAAATAAGTATAAATAGATATAATCGGGAAGAATATTTACCAAAATATTCAGTGATAATTATCCTATAATAGGATTAAAGTTTAGCAGTGAATATCTTTATTATTATTATTATTATTGTCTGTTCATCATTTCTCTTGCATTTATACTGATAACTATAATTTACTGCCTCATCCTTTCTTTGGGAAAATGCTTCCCCCACTCCATGTGGTTTTGATGAGACTTCCATTCACAGAATGCTGCCCTATCATGCCTAAGAGATGGACATGTGGTCAAGCTTGGGCCAATCAAGATATTGTGTGATTGGTCTAAGAGGTGAGTAACAAACTAAAGTCAAGTATAGGGGAGTGGATGTAGCTCAAGTGGTTGAGCACCTGCTTCCCATACACAGCATGATCCCAGATTCAATCCCTGGTACTCCTTAAAACAACAACAACAACAACAAAAACAACAACAATAAAGTCGAGTATAGAAGCTGCTATTGATGCCACAACCCCCATTGCTTTGGCCCACTTCTGAGCTTATCTGCGGGTGTGTCGGACAATTTCTGGCATGCACATAGCTTTCCACCTCAAGCACCCATGTCTCTCTATTTCTCTATCTGAGAGCTTTTTCCAATGCTATGGAAACTTGTTCAGCCCACAAATGCTGGGGATTTAACAGCTTCAGGGACCATCCTCAGCCAATAAGGGATTCAAATCTGTGGACAAATACCCTAGTTGCCGTGTTCCCTGGTGGGGGAATTCTGACGTGTGCTCTACATAGTAACTCAGAGGGATCCCAGTGGGTCTGAGCTCCTACTGCCCACAAGGGTAACTTCTCATTAACGTACTCTATTGACTCTTCTCCCTTCCTTGCTGCACTTTCCTTGCTCCCTGACTGGTGCCTCTTGGAAGCATGTCTCAAATAATCTACCTGCATTGAAGGCCATGTCTTTGGATGTAGTCTATTAGTCCTTTTCCAGAACTTCCTGAACTGGAGATAGAAATGTAGCTATCTCTTTCCTCTTGGACTATAATCTACAGGCTTGATTATAACTTGAGAGACTGAAAACATGTGACAGACCAACAGAGGCAGGACTTAGAAAGGACCCTGATGTTGCAGACAGCCCTGGGTCAGGTCCACCTTGAGGTCAGCTCCATCTTGACCTACCCATTACTTGTTACTCTGAGCATCAGCTAGTTTTGAGTTGGGTTTCCGTCTCTTGCAATCAAGAGTCCTGATACGGGGAAGCAGATGTGGCTCAACCAATTGGGCGTCCGCCTACCACATGGGAGTTTCCGGGTTCGGTCCCGGTGCCTCTTAAAGAAGACGAGCAGGGAAGCAGGTGTGGCTCAATGGATAGAGCTCCCGTTTACCATATGGGGCCTCCTTGTGAGGGCATGCAGGCCTGAGCAGCTCGGTGGGCTGATGCAGCAACCTCACAGCAGGAAGCGGGTGTGGCTCAATGGATAGAGCCCCCGTTTACCATATGAGAGGCCCTGGGTTCGCTTCCCGGGGCCTCCTTGTGAGGGCAGGCCAGCCCGCGGCGCCGTAGGCTGATACCGCAGGACCTCACAGCAGGGGGGAGATAAGCAGACACAGAGAAGACATGCAGCGAATGGACACAGCAAACACAAGCAGCAAGGGGGGGAT
>JAQZBX010077714.1:0-14195 GCA_029593785.1 Cabassous unicinctus
TCTGCTCGTCTTCTCTTTAGGAGGCACCAGGAACTGAACCTGGGACCTTCCATGTGGGAAAGAGGTGCTCAATCACTTGAGCCACCTCAGCTCCCTGGTTTGTTGTGTCTCTCATTGCCTTTCCTCTTTGTCTCTGTTGCATCATCTTGTTGCGTCAGCTTGCTGCGCCTGCTGGTTCCACCAGCTTGCATTCTCCAGGAGGCACCGGGAACTGACCCCAGGACCTCCCATGTGGTAGGCGGGAACCCAAATGCTTGAGCCACATCTGCTTCTCCCGTATCAGTTTAACATCACCAAATTGGAGACATTCATTTGTCTTCAGGGATCCTTATGATAATTTCAGTATGCAAATGAAATGGTAATTAACAACAAAGTAGCCGCCCCAAATTGGCTGGGCTATCCTGGGAAAGCAAGGACTTGTGACTACTTGCTGCCACACTGCCCTCCCTCATCTTAGACCCTACTCCAGCTGGCTTCAGGAAAGTATAAACACATTACGTTCCCATGCCCATAAATCCTTTCCCTAAGGTTGATTTAAGCAGCTTTGCCAGAGGACCATGGGCATCCTGTTCTGTTCCTGGGAATGATTTTCCTTTGGATCTCCTTGGGCAAACGACTCAATGTCTCTGACTTCCTTCCAATTACCTCATAGGTAAACTGGGAGGGTTTGAGGGGAGGGGATAAAAGCCATCGACTTCCTATGATTTTTTTTGAGAGGATTAAATGAAATCTTGCCGACAGAGAGCCTAACACAATGCTGGGCACACAGAGTTTCCCTCCATACCCTCCTTGTTCAGGGAAGAGCCAATGAGAACATTGAATTCCCTACTCTGACCCCTTCTCAGTTGATGTCAAACAGTTAATGCCAGATACCAAACATACTTCTGAACCATCATGATTCAAAGGACACAGATTTGATGAAATCTGGAGAGGCAGAAGACAGAAGCCAAAGAAATCAGCCTGATTAATCTCTTACCTCAAGAGCGGATCCCACTTAAAACATTCCAGATAAAGGAAACTCTCCTGTTTGGGAAAAACCCCTGACTAGTTTTCACACACCCTGCCTTGGGCAGTCTGACCCCAGCACACTCCAGTGTTCTCTTAATCATACATGATTACTGCATCAGTTATCTGACATTAAGCTGTGTAACAGAAACCATACTTGCTGCAATTTTAGGCCTGCTTTCTATTCACCTGCCAATGTAGAACCTGCGGGCCACTATCTTCTGGATAAGAACTCTTAAGGACTTGGTTACAGTTGTTGGGTTACTTGTCTTCTCTGAATTAAATCCCAACTCTTCTGGCCTTCCTTCATGAATCTAAACTTTAAAACTCTTTAAATGATTTTTTCACTCTCACGACTGCCTTTTCTTGCCTTTGATCCTTAGAATCTAAAGACAGAGAAAGGACTTCAGTCAGAAGGACTCATTCACTGAGAATAAGATGATCCAGCTCTGGTCAAAAGAACCATGAAAACAAGAGGGTCTGATACTATCCCAGGTAAACTGTAAGTTCTACCACCAACCCCAGATGAAATGTGAGAAGGATTTATAGGTCCAGAGCAAGCAGTTTTACCTTCTGGGCTTGGGCAGGTTCAGTAAGAACTAAGGTGAAGAGGCCCAGGCAGATTTCCTCATGCTGGGGTGGGCCTTTGCATACCTGGGATGTGAAGAAGGAAAAAACCAGTTGTCACTCAAGAGGAGAAAATTCCCACACACAGTTTGTCCCAGGAGTTGGGACTCCTGAGTAATCTGCAAAGAGGAATCATCAACTCTTAAATCTGATCATTTCTTTCTCCTAAAAGTGATGGGGCATCTGTGTCAGGACAAGGTAGAGGGAAGGGACGGACCCTTATTGCTTTCTCCAAGGTTTAATGCAGGCCTGGAGCAGAAGGTAAATAGAGGGTTCTTAACCTTTTTTTGTTCCATGAACCCCTTTGCCAGTCAGGTAAAAACCACAGACCCCTTCTCAGAATGTAGTGGCAGATAGTTTTATGATACTCAACATCAGAGGCCAGAGAAAATAAAAATAATAAGTTGATTTTTTTCAACGCAAGCTCACGGACCCCTGATTAAAAACCTCTGGTTTAAAATGAGGGGAGGAAAAAAAAAAATTCTGGCACTTTTACCAAAATTTAATAGCTTTCAGTGGAGAGGGAGTTGCAAACAGTCAGTTATAGAGTAACAAGCACGTCTGACTCACAGGTGGGAGACCAAAGCCCTGATCCTGGATCTGTCAGAAACCAAGCCATGACCTTGGGCAAATCATTGCACCTCTAAAATTTGTAAAATGAAGACAAGAATAAAAATAACAGATTAAGAGTAAGTAGGTAACACTTACTGAATATTCACTATGTGCTGGGGACTACTCCAAGTCCTTTACATGTACTAACTATTAAAATCTTTTCAATCACACAGATTAATTAGGAAATGTAAAAGATCAAATAGGAGAACAATTTGCAAAGAAGTCACTAAAGAACTATAGGTTATTTTTTCACCTGTACTGTTATTCAAAGATGCTTAAGCATCCCAGAGATGGACTCTCACAAATGGAGAGAGAAAAGGTGGGGAGCCAGGACATTAGCTTCAGTCCCTCTCAAAGAGCTCTCAAAGCAGAAATGGAGGTAGGGAGAGCATTATACTTACATAGGCATTGAGGGCGTCATTGGCTTCTCTCTCTGAGACACCAGTAGTCATAGATGTAACAATGCTCATACATCTTTCCAGTCTCTGCGAAAGGGTGAGAAAAAAATTAAGAGCGTGTCACACTACCATCTATGGCATACTTCCCCTGCCACACACCCCCATTCAAACCTGGTCATGCCTCTAGGTCTAATTACCAGCCTTCTGGGAATACAGGAGATAGGTGAGCATGCTAAAGTCATCATGGGGCTTTAACCAGCAAAATCCAGAATGTGGAAACCAGGACAGATGACCTGGTTTCTTTAACACATAAATTACAAGGAAAAGGGAGCAGGGAACCTATATATTAAATGAGGCTTAAGACATCAACCCATTTAATAAAATAAGAATTCATGAGTCCATACTGATGGGTACATAGATAATATCTACATAAATAAAAGAGAAGGGAAAGCTCTTTCTTAGAGTAGAAAGCAAACTAATAAATATAGAATGGGAGTGGTAATTGATCCAGGCAAATATCATAAATGGATGCTAAAGCCAGTAGGTAAGTTTCACAAGAAATAGGATTTTTTTTTTGAGGTACTGGGGGCTGGGGATTGAACCCGGGACCTTGTATGTGGGAAGCCGGCATTCAACCACTGAGCCACATTGGCTTCCCTGAGTTGGATTTTTTGTTTGTTTTGCTGCTGCTGCTTGTTTTTTTTCTGGAGGCACTGGGAACTGAACCTGGGACCTCCAGTGTGGGAGGCGGGCACTCAACTGCTTGAGCCACATCCACTCCCAGAAATAGGATATTAACAGAGGATCAAGCTATCTCTCCACAAAATACTTATTAATTACAAAGGGAATATACTATCTGTAGAAAAACCCAGAGAGTACTACCTTAACCAAATGATCAAAGTTAATATCACCAATGATGTTACTGTGGCTGTGATAAGAAAAAAACACAAAAGCCCTTTCTCTCATAGACATAAATATGAAGTTTTACAGATGAAATGATACACCTTGAATTTGCCTCAAAATAAACCAGAGGGGCTTGGGGAGCTAAACCAAGATTGCCAGGTAAGTTAAGTACTGAAGCTCAGTGATGACATGGGGATTATACTATTCTACTTTTTCAAGTTTGAAACTTCCCCTCAAAAGTTAAAAAACACATAAAATGGAACATATATATATATATATATATATTTTTACCGGGAGGTCCCAGGGATGGAACCCGGGTCCCTCCATATGGGAGACGGACACCCAACCATTTGAGCCACATCTGTCCCCCAAAATGGAATATTATTCATCCATAAAAAGGAATGAAGTCCTGATATATACTATGATATGGATGAACCTTGAAAACTTTGTTTGACATAAGCCAGACACAAAAGGACAAAGAATATATGATTCTACTTGTATAAAACACCTAGACTAGGCAAATTCATAGAGATGGAAAATAGATTAGAGGTTATCAGGGGCAGGAGGGGTTGGGAAGAATGGGGAGTTATTGCTTGATGGGTATGAAGTTTCTGTTTGGGATGATGAAAAAGGTTTGGAATTAGACAGTGGGAATTAGATAGTGGTACTGGCTAGACAACATTGTGAATGTAATTAATGCCAATGAATTGCACACTTCAAATTGGTTAAAATGGCAACTTTATGTTATATAGATTTTATCACAAACAAAAAAAGTTAAAACCACTAAAAAAAAAAAAAAATCAAGAGAGTGTGAGGAAAGAAAAGGACTGAGGAACAAAAGGCCAATCTAAAATCTGCCAGGGTCTCTAGTCCCACAAAGACTATTTGAGACTAGTCTCAAACTCTCTTCAAGGGGCACTCTCGTCTCAAAGGCCAATCCTAACACGGGCACATGCTCAACATTAGAGGCTCTTACTCACCCATCCCTGCTCCTACGAAGCATTTAATCCTAAATATTGATAAAACATCGACACCATGTTTCATATTAAGTCTGTGAGCCTCCCCATTATCACTACCTAAGCTACTTCCTGAGTCCTTTAAAAACTTGGTCTTGAGAATTAATCCAAAAACTGCTCAAGGAAAGTCACTTCCCCATTCCCAGTAATGAAGCACCACCCAACATCAGGTCTGACTATATTCTCAAATTAGGTCAGATCAGCACGCTCAACCTTACTAAACAGCACCTGCGTACTTGTGAAGAGGAGCTGTGAGATCACATGAACGCGAGCTGTGAGTCTCACAACCCACCTCTCGCACAGCCTTTGACAGCCATTTCCTAGTCCAGCTCCTATGTAAGGGGAGGAGAGGAAAAACCTCAGGCTGGAGTTTCTCTCTTTTGAAATCTTATCCCTCTCCACCCAAGACATTTATCCACACCTGGAGGGTCTGTGACTCTAGCTGCTAGGTCCAGACTGTTCTTGCTGGGAGCTCTGGGGGTGCCCCTTCACCCAGCCGAGGTGAACAAGCAATTTCAGAGTAGAGAGAGATGGCGAACAGGCAGCAGTACAGAATCCCAAAGTTCTAGATATTGCTTCCTGCTCAAAGGAAGAAACCCCTGCTGAATCGAAAGAGAGAGAGAGTAAGAAAAGTCAAACAGCAGCTGGCTAATGAGTGACCTGATGAGAAGCATAGCCTAGAAAGAACCCCCTCCACTTGCTAGCCTTAGGCCAGTCTTGAGAGTTACTCAGCTTCTCCAAACCTTTGTTTTACCTGAAAATGGGAGCTAATACCTATATCAAAGGGTGCGCTGAGGATTAAACAAGATAACATATGTGAAAGCTCCTAGCATACCGTCTCAATTGAATTATAATCTATTCAACTTATAGGAAACCTCAGCAATTGCACAACTAAATCTATGAACCTCTGAAATTGGAAGGTGGCAGGTTCTTAAAGATTCCTGAAAACTAAACTCTACTATAGATAGGATATGGCTAAGTCCTTGGCTGGGCTGAAAAAGCTTCCTTCCTCCCCTACTGACTTTCTGCAAACCTTTGCCTTTTAGGAGAGAAGAGAAAAAGGGAGGGGAGAGGGGAGGAGGCCCAACTGATGAACCCTGTACCAAGATCACATGCAAAGCTGGATACACAGTGCTCTGAGCTGGCCGAGTTTCTGGGTATGATCTAATGCACAGAGCCCTTGGGCTGAACAGGGCTTCTCTAGGCCCCTCCCGATATTCTAGGCTCTGGTAGAGGCCTGAGTCAATTCTATGGGTCACTGCCCAGTTGAGGAGAGAAGTGGCCTCCTGGAGCAGGGAGGCCCAGCTAAGGATGTAGAAAGTGGGAGAGTCCAGAATTTGGATGGGTAGATAAAAGCAATGAGGAAAGACATGTAAGCGCCAGTCCTTCCCAGGCCACAGATGTATAGAAGATGCTGCTCTTCCAGAGCTACACAAATTACTTTTCCAAACAAAGATGGGAGAATTAATTACAAATCATTCAGGGTGACAGGACGACCATGCCTCCTCAAAAAGGCCCACAGAACACCAGATCCCTACAATAAAGCAGCCCCAGTCTTCAGGGGCCCTCAGTAAAGATCGAATTGTAAGTGCAGTTGCCAACAATTGCTGATGGGAATGGCTCTGCTCAGAGTAAGCCCTCCACAAGAGTAGGTCAGAGAGCTGGGTCAATATTTGCCATCTCTAGGAGCTCCAGGACTAATATTTCTAGTACTAAGGCTACCTGACCATGGTTTCCATGACAGCAGCAGTTGATGGAGTGGGGGCGGGGGTGGTGGGTAGGGAGGCCCTCCAGCTTGCCAGTATGTACCTGAAGCTGGAGACTGAAATTAGAGCATCCCTCTAACCTCTCAGGTCCCCTCCTTGAACTCCTTCAGCCAGGTGAATATCCTGTCTAGTAAAGAGGGAACACAAAATACTATTCCCTTCTGGGAAGTCAGTGGCATGAATGGACTAAATTCCGCTGTCTTCAGAAAAGGAAGATATGATCCAATCTACAAAATCCCCAAGGACCCACATTAGTAAGGAGTTACTGAGTACAGCAAGGTTCCAAGTATTCTACAACCAAGAGTCACTTGTATGTGGATTGAGGATTTGAGAAGGGAAAAAGTTTGAGATAACTCAAAGTGCACCCCAGGAGACAGCTCACAGATAGAGATGCATTATTCCTTGAGAAAAACCTGGAAGGGACATACCTCTCACTAAGTGCAACCCTGAGAACTGGCCATAGTTTCCGAGGAAGTTCTGACTTTGGGCCACAACTGCCTTCACCCTTACTTCAAAGTGAACCACCACTGGGTGGAGAAATAACCAGGCACTGTGAAGGCTCATGAGACCAGGAGCTACATATTCTAAACTCCTTCATTCTCTAGCACTATTTTTATCGAATTCCCTCACCAAATCTGAATGGGGGTGGGCAAGAAGAATTCCATCTTAAAACAGAGGAACGGGGCCAAGGAGAAGAAAGGACACAGCACATGCTCCCTAGGGTAGAAAAGTCAGTTCCCGCCTTCACCAGGCCTCCAAAGGGCCTTTCTGTTCAAATCCAGCCTCATCCATCAGGTTTGTTAGTTTTTTTTCTTTAAACCTACCTTGTGAGTGTGTTAACTCAGTCTGTAGAGGGTAAGCACTGAAAGGCAGACCTTGGGTCTCCCCCATCCTATTTTCCTATCAGACTCCACACAGAGTAAGCAAGCATATAGGCTCTGGAAGCTACTTGTGCCTTCCAGGGCAATAGGCAGGCCCACAATGAGAAAGAACCAAGCCAGAACAAGCAGAGGGCAGTGGGGCAACACCAGGCTTTGAGAACTTCTGTGTGCAGGGTTCTTTGGGGAGACCCAGAGGAAGCAGCCAATAATTCTTGTCCTTAGAGACATTCTGGTCCAGTGGGGATAGCAGACCCACCCACATGGGGGAAAATGGTGTGGCAAGACTTGCTGGAAAATTCAAATGTAAAGGACAAAGGGCAAAGAAGGGAGCTTGAGACATGCTGGGAAAAAATCTACACCATGAAGATCAGGAAAAAAAAAAAAGAGAGAGACCCTCCCTGCCCCTCCTCCCTGGAAACAGTTGAAAGTTCACTCTCAGACAGTCCCAAACAGCAAGAAAATAAATGCTTCCTTTCTTTTGTGGTCCCCTCCTGCCATATCACTTCACTTACTAGCGAACACGTCACAGCTCAGAAGAACAGGATGTGATACTACCCTGCGGTGCAAATTAGAGCAGAAGCAGGATAAGCCCTCTAGGAACTAGGGTGGGGAATAAACAGGTTTTCCTCCAACACTTGGGGTCTCTACCCCTCCACCCAAGCTGATGAAAGGCAATCAACTTCCTACAACTCTAGAGTTGCAGGACTAGAATACAGGGCTGAATACTTTGATGAGGAGAGTGGCTGCTTCCTAAAAAGTGGATAATTCATTTTTATTTGTTTTGGGAATACATGACTTTTAGAAGCATTGTTTATGTTCCTAATTATATCCACCTTAGCTGATAAAAACAACATAAAAAAACAAAACAAAACCAAGTTTATCTCAATGCACACAGAAGGGGGGGGGCATGATAGGAAGCCACCTGTGAGGAGTCATTTCTCTAGCTAGCTACTCTTGATTCACAATCCTCCCCAAAGCTCACTTTTGCATATATGTACTACCACCTTGTATCTGACCCAACATTTTTCAAATCTAAAATATGAATTTCACCTATCTGCTTGCTCATCCTCTTAATATAATATCTGAGAAAGGGCAGTGACAAAGTTAGAAGAAGGGCAATGGCCAGTGAAGAGTCAGAGCCTGTTAATTTACTAATCCTATCCCTGGATAACCAGAGTTGAATGAATTAGACCTTACAAACAGTTCAGCAACCATATTCCAGTTCTGGATCTCATATTCCTAAGTATGTCTCCCTTCATGTAGAAGTGGAAAGAGTTACATTATCAACTCTGGCTGGCCAGGGATGGGAGCAAGAGGAACAAGTGGGAGAGGGGCCCAGAAGGATCAACTATCAGGTTTCCCAAAGTCCCCACTCACTGGGGACTTTGCCTCACTCCCTCCTTCTCAGTACCTGTGTGTTCTCTCTGGTGCATGTGCTATCTGGTTCTGAAGTTGAGTTCCCCAGGCCCCATTCGCCCATTCACACGATTCTGTGGTTATTGAACTAAACACTACTTCTCTCTAAATCTCCACTCATTCTAAATGCCCAATTGGCACGGTTGGCAACTGGCTGTGTCTACACAATGATACCATGTAACAGGAGGGGTCAAAGTCTGCTGCAAGCTCCTCTCAGCCTCCCACCCACCCACCTACACACACAGTCTCCTACCCCATCCCACATACATTACTCCTCAACATAGGACCCAAGTCCGAGACAGAGCTGACATTAAGGATAGATGGGGCTTTTATGTGGAAAGGAATGCCAAAAATAAATTTGGTGAATTTGGATGCCAACACCCCCCGCACCCACCCATTTTAATACTGGTGGCTGCTGTTACTATGACAACCTGTCCAGGAAGTTGGCCCACACTTCTTCCTTCAGGAGCAGGAAGTGTGGAGCAGTGTTTGTGTTGCCTTATAAAAAATCTGAAGGCCTCCTCCCCCATCCCCCATCCCCGCCCCGTATCCGCTCCAGTATCCCTCCTTAACCCAATTTCTTAACTCCCTTCCCCACCCCCCACACCTACCTCCTCTAACTCATCCTTGGCATCCAAACTGGTTGAAAGTAGCAGCCTCCCCCCTCCTGGGGCTCCTGCTCCCGCTCCTCCTCCTCCACCTCCCGCTGCTCCCGAAGCAGCAGCTGCTGCTGCCCCCTTTCCCTTCTGTAACTCCATGGCTGCAGCCCGGAGACGAGGAAAGGTCAGGGAGTGGATGGGTGGGGAAGAAGTCCTAGAAATGGTGAACTCGGAGTTGCCTGGGACAGGGGCTAGAGGAACAAATGGGGGAAAGGGGAAGGGTCCCTGCCCACTCCACCCCACCCTCCTCTCCGAAAGGCCGTTCCTGCGGAGAGGGCGAAGTCGGACGGCCCTCTAGGTTCTGCCTCTGGAGTGGCAGTGCTGAAGGAAAGCAGTTGGCTCTTGCTCTTAAGTATGCTAGGATAAGGGTCTGTGCCCCTAGGGAGGGGTAGGAGAGCCTTCCGCCCCTGAAGAAGTGGAAGGGGAGCCCTTGCTGGCTTCTGACCCTGCGAGAAGGAGGGAAAGCCCTAAGTTTCTGCCTCTAGAGGTGGAGGAAGAGAGGAGTCCTGCCCCTTAAGTAGGGGGTAGGAAACCTTCCTGCCTGGTGCCCCAAGGGTTGGGGAGAGAGGTTCCTTTAGATCCGGCCCCTAGGGGTGAGGGTGGGCAATAAGCGCTATAGGAGGACACGGAGGACCAGCTTCTCCCTACACCACACAGAGGCGGCCATGGTGGAAGGGCGGGGAGTGAGAAGGCTGAAGGCGACGGCGGGGAAAGGGGGAGGAATCGACGAGGCCCACGCCGGAAGTGAGCAATGAGGGTCCAGGCCTCCGCCAATAGCAGCTTCCTCAGTGGCTCTGAGTCTCGAAGGGGCAGGCAGACCACGGCCGATTGGCCTTTTCTCTGGCTGCCAATTGGATCGAGGAAAAGCGAGCCCGATCGGATGGACAACCAGAGTGGCCAATCCTATCTCTCCTTTGCTCTTGGAGGGCGGGACGGGACCCCCGCTCCCGGAGGTGGGATGGGACTGGCAAGGCGATCAGGAAGGAGAGAGGCTGCGCGTGCGTGCTCTGGTGCGCATGCGCAGTGTCGGCCTCCGGCCTCCTTTCCTCTCTCCTCGAGCTTGGGTGTGTACACGAACGTGGGGCACCCGCCCTTGCCACGGGGACCGTGTCCCCTGGGTGGCTTTGGAGACTCGAAGCCTAGCCACGGATTGGCAGTGCGGAGAGAGGGAGAGGAGCCCCAGCCCTTAAGCAGCCCCAGACAAGCGCCACGCAAACGCCGCAATCAACCGGACGTTGTAAAAAAAAGTGCCTGGCCCCACTTGTGCAAACCAAACCGTTAAAGTCGTGCCAGCATTAGCATCATGCATAACGCAGAGTAGATCTTTAAACTTTGCTAAATGACAAAACCATCCTCATCTTTGAATATTTGTGACTGATTCATGTCCCTGAAGTCACTTTTCTCGCACCCATAATCCCAATGAGGAGTAATTCTGATCTGTTGTGAGCTCAGTGTACCCTGGATTGCATGTGCGTCCATTTCTACTATTTGCGATTCTCAATGGTGTTTTCCATTTTTCAGGAGCATTTTAAGATTGTCTTAACGCAACTCCAAAGACAGATCAAATTTCACTATTGTAAATTTCTGCTTAAAACAACCCTGGTTGTTGTAATTTCTGTAAAATGGGGACAAGGGCCACCTCAGATTTCGGAGGATTATGGGAACTAAGAAGTGTGAAATCACTTTTTAAGCTGTAAAACACTACCAGTGTTTATCTAATATTAGTTATCACTTCTGCAGCTGATCCTTATTTTTACCTTTGTGATGGCTTAACATTTAAGCTATATGTACTTATATTGAAATGCTGTGTGTGCTCCTTTAAGTGGGCTCACTGATTTATTCCTTTATTATATAAATTAGCTATAAAACCTTAGGCAACTTGTTTTGCCTTTTCGTATATTAATTCTTAACTGTAAAATAAGAGGTGGACTGGCTGATTTCTGAATCTCTTTCCAGCCCTGAAAGTCTATAGCTCTCTTGAGTATGCTTTGGGTTCCTTCTAGGAGGGAAGCACTGCATTAGCCACTGAAGAATACAACCTTAAATAGTTACAATAGCCTTATTACTTGTCAGTGAGAACACGAAAAGATGTTAGGTGAAAAAAGGGAAGCAAGGTGTAGAACACTATATAGTATGCTTCCATTTGTGTGTGGGATTTTTAAAGTGGGAGCTGGAGAAGTATATCTGTAAATACATAGACCATCTCTAGAAGCACACACACAACCCCTGTAACAATCGCTAAACTGTCCGGGGAGGACTGGGTGACTGGCAGAGAGGGATAGGATAGAGACTTACTTTCTACTGTGTATGTTTTGACAGCTTTTGAATTAAGTACCATGTGAGTGTAATGAATGTAATGCCTATTCTGAAAAAAAAAGCAACAACACTGAATTTGTGTTTTTTACAAATTATGTTAATAGCAAAACCTACTTCCCTATTCTTCAATAGCTTATACTTTGGTCAGGAAATAAGCTATAGTTCTTATATTCATATTAATAAAACAACAGATTACATTTACCAAGGGCTTGCTACAAGGCAGGCACCATTCCAAATTCTTTACATGTTTTAACTCATTTAACCCTTGAGTTAAGTATTATTAGCTCCCCTGCTTTATAGATGATGGAACTGAGGCACAAAGAAGTTGAATAATTTGTCCAGATCATATGGCTTAGGAAATATCAGAACCAGGATCCAAACCCAAGGGGTCTGGCCCCAGAGCATGCACACTTTACTCCTATATCACACTGCCTTTTTGTTAATGCAAAGTAGAAAATGGAGCGGTGATCTGGACATTTTAAACTTTTTATAATTCTTGGTTAAGTAATACAGTGGGCGTGTATTACTTTTGTTACTTCTTTTTTGTTTGTTTGTTTTTTGCCTTTGTGTATTGCTTTTTAAATAACGAAAAAGGCCAAGAATGAGAGGAGTTACAGATATATGAGCTTATTTTTGCTCTAATAAACTCTAAAAAGCTGATAACACCTGCCTCTAACTTAAAGTATCTAGTCCTGTAACCTAATACATGTGAAATCTTAATCTAATAAATATGTAAGTAGGTATTTGGAAATGGTTGATTCATTGATTCATTATCAGAAAGACTTCTGTAAGCTCTATATTGTCCTCCCAACTTTGTCTGTGTCAAAGTCAGCATTTGCCCCAAGCAACCCAAGTGCAGAAGTTTGTTATTTTTGACACTCTTCCCTTTTTCTCCTAGATTAAGTCAGTCGTTAAAGGACTCGATTTTTTTTCTTAGAAACATTCCTTCCTTCCTGGCCTGTATGTGTGTGTGTGTGTGTATATGTATATATATGTGTGTGTGTGTGTGTGTATGTATTTCCTTAGGGAATGGCCTCTCTGTTTCCATTCTCTCCTCCCAATCCATGCATCATCCTACCACTTCACTAATCTTCCTAAGCTATACTCTCAGACACCTAAATTCTCCAAAATACTCCATAATTTTATCTGATTTCACACCTACCTAATCTGTGACTTTTTAAAACTTCTATTATAAAGAAAAATTTTGTAATTAATACACACTTGTTATAGCAATCAAACACTGTAGAGATGTGCCATTAAAATAGAAACGAAACTTCTTCCCTTCTGCCCACCCCGTGCAATCACAACTCCTGCGTAATCACTGTCACTAATTTATTGTGTATCTTTTTCTGCTTTGGCAAACATACAAATACGTACCCACATATACAGTTTTTTTACTTGGTTGATTGCTTTGATTTGATTTTTAACAAAAAATGAGATTATGTTTTACATAATCCACCTCTTGCTCTTTTACATTAATATTATATTCTGGCCATTTTTTCCCAAATGAAGACATGGAGTTCTACTTTGTTCTACTTAATAACCTCATAATATTCTTCCTCCTCTGGAGAACTTCGCCTTTCCCTGATCCTGTCTTCACCTCCTTGATTTGAACAACAAAGAACCTGCATTTGTCTAGAAGGCAATTGGGGTTACAAATAGCAAGGTTTTTTTTGGGGGGGGAGGATATAATTATCATCAATAAGAATCATAATAATAAGGCCCTAGAATCAAGAAAAACAATAAAAAGATTAAGAATGCTGCAGAAAGTCCTCTATCTAGAAAAGAACAATCCAACACCAAATGGTCCTGAGTAAGTTTTGGGTTGTGACAATAGAGGAATCAGGCAGGATGATGAATTAATGAAAAGAATTAGGGTAAACATGCTTATCAAATCTACAAGTAACATAAATCTGAAACTGCCAGCTAATCATCTGGATTACCTCGTTGCATTGAAAATGTTCCTGAGGAAAAAAAATGAACTGAACATAAGAATATAGGGGAGTAGACGTAGCTCAAGTGGTTGAGTGCCTGCTTCCCATGTATGAGGTCCTGGGTTCGATCTCTGGTACCTCCTTAAAACAAAACAAAAGGAATATATTTAATAGTGATAAGTGTGTTTGTTTACACACTTAGACCTTGTTTTGGACAGATTTTAAAGAAAATTTGGATAAATATGAGGTCTTGCAATTAATTTTTAAAAATTAATAAAGTAGGTGTGGTACAGTGATGTCACCAAGATGGGAGAGTGAGATTTTCCACTTCTGTTCCCCACAGAAGTTTTAAACAATAAGCAAAAACTGCCATAACTATCTTCTCAGAGCTTTGGAAAACAAAGGCTTGCAGTAACTGAGTAGTGCCGAGTCAAGAAAAGGGCAACTTAAATATGGTAGGGAAACCTCATTGTGCTTTTGCTGGCCAGCCTACCACCTCTTCCCCGGATACTGGCCTGTGCTCTCAGAGTGGGTCCTTGTTCCTGGTTCCAGAGAGAGAGCAGAGTAACCCTCATACACATATTAGGGTGTACGTATGTCTGTATCAATCTGTCTGGTGGCAGCCTGAAGGACTGTACAAGGACTTTTTTTTTTTTTTTTTT
>JAQZBX010077716.1:0-14238 GCA_029593785.1 Cabassous unicinctus
AGTCATCTTTATTTTATTTTATTTTTTTTTTTTTTTAAGATTTATTATTTATTTATTTATCCCCCCCTTGCTGCTTGTGTTTTACTGTGTCCATTCGCTGTGTGCTTCTTCTGTGTCTGCTTATCTCCCCCCTGCTGTGAGGTCCTGCTGCATCAGCCCACCGCGCTGCGCGGGCCGGCCTGCTCTCACAAGGAGACCCCGGGAAGTGAACCCGGGGCCTCCCACATGGTAAACGGGGGCTCTATCGATTGAGCCACACCCACTTCCTGCTGTGAGGTCCTGCTGCATCAGCCCACCGCACCGCGCGGGCCGGCCTGCCCTCACAAGGAGACCCCGGGAAGCGAACCCGGGGCCTCCCATATGGTAAACGGGAGCTCCATCCATTGAGCCACACCCGCTTCCCAGAGAGTCATCTTTAGAATGATGTCTTCTTCTCCTTGGGGTGTCATGGGAGCATACCCTTTCCACAGGCTTGCCCAGTAGCCATTTTCTTGGTTCCATTCTCATCAAGCATCTGGGTAGTAGCCAAGCTCTATACCTCTCCCTCCAAGAACATTGGGGTGATGGCCACACTTTCCCCAGTCTCTGGGGGACAGTCTCAACCCCCTTAGTACGGTGAGGTGGCAGCAACATTCTTCCTAATCTCTGGCATACAGGCCCAACCCCCTCAGAGCAGTGGGTTGGCGACCTAACTCTCCCCAACTACCTGGGAACATGCTCCACCTGCTCTATAGCCTGGGGCAGTCACACTCTCCCTGAACAACAGACTGGAAGAGCCACCCTCTTTAAATGCTGGGGCAAACTCACCCTTTTTGTACACATGGGTGGGGTCCCTCTCTTGGCCCAAGAAAATGTCCCAAGTTCAGACCTCAGCTTCCATGGTTTTCCTCTTGAAGCCATTTTTCCTTCAATCTCTCCCTTCACTGTCCCTTTTAGTCCAGACTGAGAGTAGTTTCATTCACACAGATCTCACAGGTAGCTTGTTGTTTTTTTCATGACGTTCACAGGAGTCTAAGCCATCAGATAGTAAGACTTTCCACAAGTCCTTCCTGGATAATTGCATTTCTGATCCTGACTTGCACGAAATAACTGCCTGTTTCCAAGTTCAGTTATGTCCTATCCTCCGGGGGGCTTGTTTTTCAGAAGCTCAGAATTTCCCAAACCATCAACTTCTGGCGTCTTTGTGCCCAGCAATTCAGTTTTCAGGTTATCTCTTTCCTCTTGAATTTTTCTATAAACCGCAAGGAGAAGCCAGACTGCATTTTCCACATTTAATTTGGAAATCTCCTTAGCTAAATGTCCAGGTTTGTCGTTTTCAAATTCTGCCTTCCATCTAACATCAGGAGTCAATTTTGCAAAATTCTCTGCAACTTTAAAACAAGGATTGCCTTTCCTGCAGTTTCCAATATTAGTTTCATCATTTCCTTTTAAGGCCTCACCAGAAATAACTTTAGGATCCATATTCCTACCAGCAGTCTCTTCAAAGCAATTTAGGCCTTTTCTATCAAGCATCACACAGTTCCTCTAAAAATACCCTTACCTATTGATAAAGCCATTCCAACATTTTTGGTAATTGCAAGCAGTTACAATTACCTCTCCTGGTACCAATTTCTGTCTTAGTTTGCCATAGGGCTGTTGATGCAAAGTACCAGAAATGGGTTGGCTTATATAATGAGAAATTTATTAGGGATAAAAGCTTACAGTTCCAAAGCCATGAAATGCCCAAATCCAGGAACCATCAGAGATGCTTTCTCACTAAAGTCAGCTACTGCTGATCCTAGCATCTTGCCATGTGGTGAAAATGGCCACTGATATCTGCCTTGCCCTCCAGAATCTACTGTCTTCCAGAGCTCAGCCATGGCACCAGGCATAGTGTTAGTCTCTTTTTGGGCCTCCTGTCTCAGTCTAAGCTGCTCTACTTTCTTCCTGAGTTCAGCTGTAAGCTATCAGGCATATGGCTCATCTCTCCCTGGGCCTTGGCTCCTTGAACCTCTCCAGGCTTCTCTGTTCTGCCCCACCCCCCAATA
Source organism: Cabassous unicinctus (assembly GCA_029593785.1). Lineage (NCBI taxonomy): Eukaryota > Metazoa > Chordata > Mammalia > Cingulata > Chlamyphoridae > Cabassous > Cabassous unicinctus. Next base: position 2,028 of record JAQZBX010077716.1, read on the forward strand.
TCCTCTCTTTCACATGGCAGGATCAATATAACATGGCGGCTCCCTTTTCCTGTGTCTTTCTCTCTCTCTTTCTGTGTGTCCATCTATATCAGACCCAGCAAGAGGGTGGAGACTCAACCTGAGTCATGCCTCACTGACGTAGTCCAATTGAAAGGGTCTCATACCTATTGAAATGGATTAGTTCAAAAACAATCTTTTTTCTTTTGGGGATTCATAAAAGAACTTCAAATCGCCACACCTGCTCTTCATTATCTCTATATCTATCCAAGTAACTAAATCCATAATTAAGCCTTCTTAAAAAATAACTCTGGCCCCAACTGTTTCAACAGTTAATTCTACCAAACATTTAAGGAAGAAATATATCCAATCTTTAACATTATTCCACAGAATAGGAAAAGAGGGAATACTTTCTAACTTGTCTTATGAAGCAAAAGAAAAATTGATACCCAAACTTAACAAGGACATTACAAGAAAGAAAAAGTATAGGCCAATCTTTCTTATGTACATAGATGCAAATATCTTAAATAATCTACTAACAAACCAAATACATCACAACGGGTTGAGTTTTGTGGTAACATAAAGGATTGAATTGTCAACTCAAACTCACATGAATCACAGATCTTATCCAACACCAAACTTTAATAACAATGTAAAGAATACAGGCAATCATAAGGTATAGACAAAACATTTTCCCTTAAGAGAAGTCTGATCTTGTCATACATAGCTATTTATAAAAGGTTTTTCATCTCTTGCATTAGGATACATTCTGGTTTTGGACTTAAAATGTGAGGTGTGGTTCTGATTATGTATGTAGGAATCATTTTGATTACAGAACATCATTATCTTTTACCCCCTTAATTATACAACTCTAGGCAGTCATGGCCCCCAACCCATAAATCTATAAATTCCAGGTTGATTTACAATAAGAAACCTAGATATACTGAGCATAATCTGCTAAAAATTTTCATAGATAAGGACTCTCTATTATCGTTTGGCTAACAAATATCTTCAGTATGTTTACCAGCAGTTCTGGTTATTAGTATGTTTACAGAGAGTTTTGATTGAGGTCATACATTCCTCCCTGGGCATCCATAGGTTGAAGGGGAATAGATTATAGGCCTGCTGCTAACCCTTTCCTCCCCAGGGTTTATTCTGAGTACACCAAAATAGAAACTCCAAGCATTAGAGAATCTTTCTTGTCAAAAGAAGCAGTGTCTCCTACCAAGTCTGATAAGCATGATCTTCCTTGCTTGAAAACTCAACCAAGGCAGTTACCTTCCAAGGGGATGCCAACTCTTCACATATCCCACCCTCTATCACCTCTTACTGCCTACAGACTTATAACCAGAATTTGACCCCAGAATGCCTCAGGAGATGAAGGTTAAACAAAAGAATGGCAAGATTTTGCTAATATATATTGGCAAAAATCCTGTAGGATATGTGTGTGAATAAAATATAATGGTGCGAGACTAGGAAAAAGAATATAATTTTAGACATGCTAAATTTATTGGTATGGGTACACTTACCATAGATTCCAGATTCAACATACCAGAATCCAGGTTTTAAGCAGCTTGGAGTGGTTATAATTGTCTGATTGTCTCAAACCTTGGTTCAATAGTGTCCTACACTTAATGCAATTGAGATGCCAAAAATTTCTTGATATGGCATAGAAGAAAGAATCCAAAGATTTAGGAAGAAGAGCTTGTTGGAATAGTATCACCGATAATTGGCTTACCCACCCCCTATCATGTTCTCTGGGAGATCTCAGAGGACACTGAAAATGTACCGGTGAGGAGGGCGTCCGCCTCCTTGCAAAATACTGTAGTAGCCAGTCTTTAGGGCCTGAATAAAGGTGAGAGATGCTGCCACTGAAATGGGCTTTCTGATCCCAAAGGGGATGATGAGATCCTCCTATGGCAGAGGTCAAGTAGCAGCAGTTAACTGCCAGAGGCTAGGTGGGCATGGTTTTTATAATAGGCACAAGTCTGGAATGGTAATCAGAATGGTTTAACCTACAGGGATTCTTGGTGGTGACTAATTGATCATGGTGTCCCAAACCCAAAATAGATGATGATCTCACTAAGGCCTATTTGTTCATTTCTCAATCTATATTCTTCCCCTAGAAGATCTCATGATTTCAATTTCCATCTTTTCTGACAACTCTTAAATTTACGTTTCCAGTTCCTACTTCTCATGTGAGTAAGAGGAGACAAAAGGACACCACCCAGAAAGTTTAACGTTTTCCTGGATTTGGAGAACTACAAGGAAGAGTATCAGAGCCATGCCTGAAAAAAAGTCTATAAAAAAGCAAAAGGCATCCTGTCCAGGGGAGAACAAAATGAGAGAGGCTATGTTGAAAATGAGCTGTGTGTCCACAGATGGTAGGGAAAAGTTGCCTGTTTTCTGGGGACCAGATATGGACCCCTTGAAAGAAACCATTCTGGTGTCATCTTAAAGGGATCCCATCTAAGGAAGGGTCAAAAGGACCTCAACAGAGAAATTTCTAGTGGGTATAGGAAGATAGGCAGTGACTTCATCAAGAAGAGTTGCAGTCAAGATTTTTAGCAGAAGAGTCTCTGAAAACACGCACAGTAGTAACCTTGGTGGAAAGGGCCAACAACCATGCATTTATCTGGTCCAGATGGGATCAACCCTGTTTACTCTCTTGTTCCTTCTTGTGGGACTGTGCTCTTTTTTCCTAATCTCCTCTTCCCCTGGGCCCTATTCTGGTAGAGGAGAGGTAAGAGTACCAGCATGCCCTCTCCACCACTGCAGGCTTCCAAGGCTGGGGTCAGGCTCAAATAGGGCAGGGGAGAAGTTTTAGGATACATAAAAGTTGAAGTTTGGTTTATTACAAAGCACTTAAATTTTTAAAATTGAAACTGGAATGTTCTTGTGACTAAAAGGGACTGGGAAAGTAATAGAGCTTGCCTAAGATTTTATCAGAGTGGGAAGAACAGGGCTACAGAATGAGTTTAACAGAGAGTAGTAAGAAAGAATAAAGTTTTGGGTTCAGCTCCTTCAGTAAATCAATTGCATATGTTAGCAATTTAACTACCTCAGTAAAAACCGTGCAAGTGGATCTCTTCTTTCTAGGGGATGAAAGAAAGGGCAACTCTCGTGCTTAACCCTGAGTGCTGGGGAGGCACATTCAGTCCAAGTCTTAAAGGCTCCTCTGGGGATTCAGATGGCCTACCTTATGAGACCAGTGCAGGTGTAACTCGTACCCTTCCCGAACCAACAAGCATGCAAATACCTGAAAAGAGAAAAAGGAGGAAATTTTGAAATCACCAAGATGCTGCTCAAAGCACTGCTCTGCAGGTCAAAATTCCTTTCACAATCTGCCACTACACTCACTTCTTATAATTTTTTCACTTTTCAGCCAATGAGACTGTGTCATTTTGTTCCTTTGCCTGAAAAGCTCTCCCTCCCTATTCTACACACCCTTCAAAGAGAATTCAAATCTCACCTCTTTTTTGTAACGTTCACCAGCACCCACAGGAAGAATTGTAACCTCCTCTGAGATTTCTTAACAGTCACCACATTGACATCCTTTCTGAGTTGCTACCCATTCCTCAACTCTGGGTTGGACTTTATCCTGGTATTATTCAAACCCCCTTGTGAGAGGATAGAGATCAGGGACGAGCACTTATAAGGGTCTTTTTAAAAACTGTTTCTTGGGAAAAGAGTATGTAAAACCACCACCACAACTACACTGTCATTAACATTAGAGCAAACACTATAAATCTTAGTTAGATTTGAATCTAAATCTAGCCACTCATCAAGTCAGTGGGAGATAGAAAATGAAAAGTGGAGTCCTCAGATACCTAGGATATTAATGATAATTCAAATATGTAAGGTACTTTACATTTTTATCAAAATAATTTCATGTAAATGATTTTATTTCTTCTTTACCCAGTCATATGAAAAGTCATTTTATTAAATATTATCATTCTCATTTGAAAGAAAGGAAACTGAGGCTCAGAACAGTTACATGATTTGACCAAGGTTTCAAAGTAACTTAGAGATAGAGTTGGAAATGGAACCTAGGTCTCTCCTGTTATGCCATCATAGGTGCCCCATGTGTAAGTGGGCACTTTTATATATTTGTTAAAAATATATTGCTTTATTGGACACTAGAACTCATTCCTACCTTAGAAGCTAACTATACCATTTCACGTTTACTGTGTAAGAAAATTGTACAATTCAGTGGCCAGGGTTTGGCCCATAGTACATCCTTCATCTGCATTTTCTCTATTAAAAAAAAAAAAAAGTTTCTAATTGGTCTCTTTGCCTATAAGCCACCTTCCACACCACAACTTCCAGAATGATTTTCCTGAACTAGAAAACTGATATTTTTCCCAAATATTTCCAAAATATTTAACAAACCTACCTTTTTAGCCATGTTCCTATTATATGCCCTACATTCTAACAGAACTTTTCTATCTTATCTAGACATAGCCCAGATTTTTCTGTCTCTCTGCCTCTGCCATACTGTTCCCTCAGCCTGGAATGTTTTTCCCCATCCCTATATCTGCATGTCCGAATCTAACATTCTCTTCAAGATCCCACTCCAGTGTCACCTTCTTCAATCCCTGCAGCCCCCTTGGCTTGAAGTTGCCTCTTTCTTCTCAGAACCCCTGAAGAACTTTATTTAGACCTCTCCACTACTCCACCTTTTGTTAGTTATTTTTGTCCAAGACTTATTTGCTCTACTAGATTCTAAGTTCTTTGTGTGAAGGGGCTGTTTTAACTTTATATTTCATGCCTATACTTCCAGAAAGTACTCTGCACGAAAACAGAAACGATTTATGTTTTGTTGATCTCTGTATATTCAGCATTAGCATTATGTTCTGCTCATAGTAATGCTTAATTTTGCTGAAAGAAAAAAAAAATAATGCAAATGGCAATTGATTTGGGAATTTGTTTCTTAATGAAACAGGAAATCAGTAGAAACATGGAATAGTGAAATCAGAGCAAGTCGCTTGCCCTGTGGATAAGTGGGCACCGAAAAATTCCAATTGCCTAAAGTTTTCCTCCCATTAGCTTTCGATTTTCACAGCCATTTCTCCTGTCTGGTATGAAATTTTCAAAGTATTATTACACTATTATGTCAGGCAACAGTGGCAGGGTCACTGTTGCTAGAAGACATGCTAAAGTATACTTTGCATCTGGGCTAGGTGATTGGCATTTACACATTAAAACAAGTTTAATAAACTAGCTAATTTGAAGGCCCAGAAAAACCAATTCATAGGGGCTGGAATATGAAATGTGCAATGCGGAGGTAATGCTAATGAGAAGTCTTGTGTGTCTAAAATGACAATACTGAGTTAACCATAGGATGGGCTATGAAATGGGATTGGGAAGAGGATGTTCTGAGGACATCCTCTAATAGCACAAGCCTTTTTTGTCTTCAATCCCTTATACCTAAAATTAAAGTAGCTGGCATAAAATCCAACTCTGCTAAGACAGGGTGAGCTTAGATTCTGAAGGTTCACAGCACCAACTGAAGACCAAACCAGGTACAGGAGTACCTCATGATAATACTAAGGAAGAGAATGGGAGAAATAGGAAGCATTACTCACCAACAGCAATGTAGTGTAGACAGTCACTATCACAGCTGCAGACAGCAGAACAAGGGACCAGAAGAACCAGATTCCTGAATTTAGAAAAATGGCCCTGCAAAAATGTGTTTCAATCCTTAAAATACACCAGAAAGCAACAGAGTCTCTAACAAGGATGGGGATAAAAAAAAAAAAAAGACTGGATGAGGCATAGGAGAAGAGAGGGTGATAGGAAAGATTGGGAATAGATTTGTGAAAAGCTTTAGGGATATTTAGTTGAGGAGTTTGCACTATGTTTTACAGGCAACTGAGTAGATTAATGGAGTCTGTATAAGTGGTAGGATTTTTTAAATGAGTTATTTAGAATATATTTTTCAAAATTATGCCCTCCTTAGAAGCCAACATAATAGTATAGAAATTCCGAATGTTAAAAAAGAAGACAGTCATCCCATAATTTCACCATCTTAAAAAAAACTATTATCTTCCATTTTGGCAGGTTCCTTCTTCATGTGCATGTATATTTTTTACATAATTGCAATCATAGCCCCATATTAATTGCTCTATTCTGTGTGAGAGATTTTCACCCTCTAAAAACAATACTGATGTGTTTTCTTCCTGAAGTGCAGAGCAGAGAGGAAAACTGCTAAATATTTTCTAACAATATTAACACTTGGTCTAGGTATTAAAAGTCAAAGAATTCAGACTTTTCATTTCAAGATAGCGGAATGATAATATGCTCAAATTCATATCTTTCCATACAAAACCTGGAGAATTATATTTTTAAAGATATAAACTATAGATTAGTGAACAAATAATCACATGAAAGATAAGAAAGGAAATGATCTTTGGTCAGAAGTTGTAAGACCCACTAAGAAGAATGAAACCGGCAAGCAGTCATCCTAGTAAGAGCCATTCATTCCACATCAAGGAGAAGAGTACTTTTTGGAGAAGATGAGCTCTCAACCAGTAGTTACAAAGCATGTAAGGAATGCCAATAAATGAATCCAATATAGCCAACAAACAGAATAACTTGGACATAAGAAAACATAATGGATTGAGCAATCAGAAAAGAACCACATAATATACATGATTAAGATTTTAGGAGAAGTAAAGGATTGAATCACATCCATGAAACAAGAATAGGATAGTTGGACACAAGCACAGGTAGCTATGAAAACAATCAAATTGACACCTTGAAAAAAAATTTTTGAAATAAGAAACATGAAAGATGGGCCTAATAGGAGAATTCATAGGCAAAGAATTAATCAAACAGTTAAAAGATCAAAGAAAGAAATTCTTCTAGAATGGCACCAGGGAGATATTGAGAAGATGGAAAATATGAAAGAAAAATTGAGAGACACAGAATATAGATTTAAAAGTTTCAAGAATAGAATTGAGAGTCCAGAAATAAATCCATACATCTACGGCCAGTTGTTTTTCAACAAGGGTGTCAAGCCCACTCAGTGGGGAAAGAACAGTCTCTCCAACAAGTGTTGCTGGGAAAACTGTATTTCTTCATTAAAAAAAATGAAGTTGGATGCTACCTTACACCACACACAAAAATTAACACAAAATGGACCAACAACCTAAATCTAAATGCTAAAACCAAAAAATTCTTAGAAGAAAACATAGGGGTAAATCTTCATGCCTTAGATTTGGCAAGGGATTCTTAGATTTGACACCAAAAGCATGAGTAACAAAAGGAAAAAATAGAGAAATTAGACTTCATCAAAAGTAAAAATTTCTGTGCATCAAAGGACCTCATCAAGCAAGTAAAAACACAACATTAAGACTGAGAGAAAAGAGTTGCAAATTACATAGCTGATAAGTGTTTAATACCCAGAATACATGAAGAATTCCTACAACTCAACAACAGAAAGACAAAGAACCCAATTTTAAAACGGGCAAAGGAATTGAAGAGCTTTTTCTCCAAAGAAGATATACGAATGGCCAATGAACATATGTAAAGATGCTAAACATCATTAGCCATTACAGGTATGCAAAGCAAAACCACAACAAGGTACTACTTCATACAAACTAGGATGGCTATTATTTTAAAAATGGAGAGTAACAAGTGTTGGAAAGGATGTGGAGAATTAGGAACTCTAATACATTATTGGCGGGAATGTAAAATGGTGCAGCCACTGTGGATAGCAGTTTGACGGATCCTCAAAAGGATAAATATAGAATAACCATATGATCCAGCAATTCCACTACTAGGTATGTACTCAACAAGAATTGAAAGCAGGGACTCAAACAGATTCTTGTAAGCCAATGTTCATATATTCATAGCAGCACTATTTACAATAGCCAAAAAATGGAAGTAACCCAAGTGTCTATCAACAAATAAATGGATAAATAGACAATGGAATATTATTCAGCAAAATAAAAAAAAAAAAGAAGAATGAAGTTCTGGCACATGCTACAGCAGGATGAACTTTGAAAATGTTATGCTATGTTAAATAAGCCATACATAAAAGGACAAATATTATATGCTTCCACTTACATGAAATATCTAGAATAGGCAAATTCATAGAGACAGAAAGTAGATTACAGGTTAACAGAGGCTGAAAGGAATATGGAATGGGGAGTTATTGTTTAATGGGTACAGAGTTTCTGTTTGGGTTGATGAAAAAGTTTGGAAATAGATAATGGTGGTTGTACAACACTGAGACTGTAATTAATGACAATGAATTGTACTCTTAAAAATTTCAATTTTATGTTATATATTTTACCACAATAATTTTTTTTAACAATAAAGAAGTTCCAAGAGTCATCTAATAGGAAATCCAAAAGGAAAGAATAAAGAGAATAGAAGAGAGGCTATACTGGAAGAAACAACATCCAAGAATGTCTCAGATGAACAAAGAAGACAGCATGTTGAGTAAAATAAGCCAGACACAAATGGACAAATATTATATGATCTCATTGATACAAAATAATTACAAGCAAATTCATAGAGTCAGAAACTCTGAATACAGGTTACCAGGGACCAGGGTGGAGGTAGGAAATAGGGAGTTAATGCTGAAGTGGTTCAGAGTTTCTCTTTGGGATGATGGAAAAGTTTTGGTAATGGATGGTAGTGATGGTATTTGGAAAATAAGGAAAACATTTCAAATTTTTTTCAAGTAGTCAGTTACCAGATAAAGTATGGGATGCCCACTGAAATTTTAATTTCATATAAATAATGAATACTTTTAGTATAAGTGTGAAATATTTTATTTGCTAAATCTGACAGTCCTAAAAGTAGTTAGAAAAAGTATCACAAAACAAACTCAAAATAGAAGGAAGGAAAAATAAACATAAGAGCAGAAATTAATGCAAAAGAAAACAAACATACATAGATAGGATCAATAAAGCCAAAAGCGAGTAATTTGAAAAGATTAATAAAATTTATAAAACTCTGGTGAAATTGATCAAGGAAACAGAAAGAAGATACAAATAAAGGATAAAGAAAGAAAAAGGGGAGCAGTGCTATAGATGCTGCATACTTTAAGAACTACATTAAGGGCATGCAGTCAGCAAAATCCAGACTAAGAAATTCTAGAGGATTTTCTTCAACAAATAATTTGCATGAGAAAAAGTTTGTATGTGTATGTGGCTGGAGGTGGAGGCGGCAAGCTCCAGATTAAGAGAGACTTAAAAAGACATTTTTCAAATGGTAAAATTAAACAATAGTATTGAGAAGTGTACACCAGGGTGATGAATTTATGAAGAAAAGCAAGGAAGTTATGACCATAAAGTAAAAAAATGGTTACTTTTAAGGGGGAAGGAGGAAATTATTGGGACAAGGTATGTGGATGGCTTCTGTGGTGGCTAAAAAAGTTCTAGACTGAGTAGTGGTTACTACTATTATAAGTGGGTTTGCCTTATAATAATTCATTATACTATTGTTTTATGGATTTTCTGTATCTTTGTTACATTCTAAAACAAAAATTTTAAAGAACAGTAAGAGATTATTATGAACAATTATGTGCCAACAAATTTGAAAACTGGATAAAATGGATACATTCCTCACAAAAAAGTGTAACTTTCCAAAATGGAATCAAGAAGAAATAGGAAACCTGAATATCCTATTAAGCATTTTAAAAATTAAAACAGTATCAACAATCTTCCCATACAGAAACCTTCAGGTCCAAATGGTTTCACAGATCAGTCCTACTAAAACTTCAGGTAATAAGTAATTCCAAACTTAAATAAATTCTTCTAAAACACAGACTCAACTCATTTGATGAAGGTGGCATAACTCCAATACCAAAATTTGAAATGGACTGTACAGAAAAGAAAAACGACAGGCCTAAGGAGAAAGGGTTAACAGCAGGCTTAAACCCTTTCTTCATGGAAAGATGACTTCAGTTTTACCTGTTCCCAGCACTGTTCCCTGGAAACATATCAAGTTAACTTGTTTTTTTTGTTTTTTGTTTTTTTTTATTTATCCCCCCCTTGCTGCTTGTGCTTGCTTTGTCCATTTTGCTGTGTGTTTTTTTTTTCTCCATGTCTGCTTATCTCCCTCTTGCTGTGAGGTCCCGCTGCATCAGCCCACCGCGCCGCGCGGCCTGGCCCGCCCTCACAAGGAGGCCCCGGGAAGCGAACCCGGGACCTCCCATATGGTCAACGGGAGCTCTAGCCACTGAGCCACACCCGCTTCCCAAGTTAACTTGTGAAATATAAACATTGTTGACTTTGAAAGTGGCCTCCGAGTGGTAAACTGGACACAGACTAGGAGGTTGAGATTGTATATATTGGATATGAGGGCCTAAAGATCAGGACTATACAAAAACCTATTGTAAACCTCAGGCCTTGGCTGCCTTGTACAATGTCTCTTGTAATAGAGCATGCCCATACGGGGGCTTGGAAATTATACTCACAGGCTATTAGAAGACATGGTTCCTGTATTCCCCTCTGCCGAGGTAGCCCACATACACCTACATGGCTTTATCCCCTAAAATCAAACGGGTGACCTTTGTGGGGGCTAGGAAGTAGCATCTAGGCTGCTGTAACAACTGCACTGAAAATGTGTTGATGCTATCATGCTAACATGCTGTGTTTCCTATCTTTATTTTTCACAAAATTGTATTTATTAACTTCATGCCAGGTTACAGCCTATGACATCCTGTTAGTGTATATGTCACTCTGAACAAAGTCCACTGCAGGATGACCTTACTCATGACCAAAGATACAAAAAGCAAAACTAAAATATCAGAAAACAAAATCCAGCCACACAGAGAATGAATAATAAATACATCATGACCAAACTGGGATTGTCCAGAGAATGAAAATTCAATTTTATATTAGGAAATTAATCAAATAGGTCACCATAAACAAATTACAAGAGAAAATTCATGTAATACTGCTAATAGATACAAAAATGTCTAATGAAATTCAACATGCATTCATGAAAAAAATCTTAGTAAACTAGGAATTTAAAGGAGATTCTTTAATAAAGGCTATCTATAAAATAATCTCCAGCAAACATCATAATTAATGGTAAACTGTTGAAGATTTTTTCTTTGAGATCAAGAACAAGAAATGGATAACTACTATCACTTTTTCTATACAAAATTGTATTGGAGGTTCTCAACAGCTCAGGTTGGCAAGAAAGAGACATAAAGTATAAGGACTCAAAAAGAAGAAACAATACTGCCATCACATTTATAGATGATATGAATGTATAAGTAGAAATAAAAAATAATCTACAGATAAATTATTAGAATTAATAAGGAAAAATAAGTGAAAATCATGATAAAATCAATATATAAAATCAATTGTATTCCTGTATGTCAATTACAAACATTTACAATAGTATAAAAATGAAGTACCTAAGAATAAATATAACAAAATATGTATAAGATCTCTATAGGGAGGGTTTTTTTTTTAATTAAGAAATATTTTAAAGGACCCAAATCAAAGGAGAGATACATTATGTTCAAAAACTGCTTGACTTCAGCAGGCCCCTGAGTGCAGAGGCAGTGTCTGGCAAAAGAGGATGGCCTACTGATGGGTTCTTGTTATTGAGGACTAGCCTTATGAGTCTTTGCTCTTGTAATTGAAACTTAGCCTACTGTTATGGGGTGCCTAAGGGTTGCCATCTGAGAGCCTCCTCGTTGCTCAAATGTGGCCTCTCTCTAAGCCAAACTCAGCATATGAATGCATTACCTTCCCCCCAACGTGGGACATGACACCTGGGGATGAGTCTCCCTAGCAACGAGGGATTAATACCAAGTGCCAATTGGCAACACAGTTGGAAAAAGACCTTGAATAAAAGGGGGAAAAGGTAAAGAGAAATGAGTTCATGTGGCTAAGAGACTTCAAAGAGAGTCGGGAGATCATCCCAGAGGTAATGCTTACGCACACCTCAGTAGGATCTCATAGAACACCAAAGTGGATATCACCCCACACAGAGGGGCTCCTGAGGGCTCTGGAGACACCCAGGTCCTATATAAGTGGGGACAGCCCCAGAGATTGATGCCTTATTAGTTGGCTCCTCTTTGGAATCTGTGCTCCTGAGAGTGACAGAATCGGACTCAAATAAGTCCTCCCTGCACATGGTCCATCAGTCCCCTCTATTCAAACCTATATGTGATGCTGGAGTTTTTATGTGTACTTCCAGAGACTGGAGCCTCTGGCCTACCTATGTGCCAGCTGTG
>JAQZBX010077717.1:0-14230 GCA_029593785.1 Cabassous unicinctus
TATGACCATCCTGTATGGGAAATGACTGTAACTCTAGGTATCTTTGGTCAACCTCAAGAGATATAGCAGGGGGACGGATGTGGCTCATATGGTTAGGTGTCCGTCTCCCATATGGAGGGACCTGGGTTCAATCCCCGGGATCTCCCAGTAAAAATTTAAAAAAAAAGAAAAATATAGAAGGCGCGCGGACCACCAGGCCCTGTGCGCAGGTGCGCCACCAGGCCCCACGAGCCATGCAGCAAGATGATGATGTAACAGGAGAGTGACACAAGGGAGAGCCAAGACGAGATGCACCAAAAAACCAGGAACTAAGGTGGTGCAGGCGGTAGGACTCCTTTCTCCCACATCAGAGGTTCCGAGGATTGAATCCCAGTGAAGACAGGAGAAGAATGAGAAGAGAGGGCAGGAAATGGACACAGAGAGTTGCTCAACGAATAGACACAAAAACAGCAAGAATGGGGGAGGGTAAAAATTGATAAAAGAAAATAAATAAATCCTTAAAAAAAAAGTATAGGGGAGTAAGATATGGACTATAGTTAGTAGTAATACTTTGACGATGCTCTTTCATAATTTGTTAACAAATGTTTCACAATAATGCAGAGTATTTGTGATGGGGTGATGTATGGGAGCCCTGTATGATGTTACACATGTTTGCTTTGTAAGTTCCCAATGTTTACTGAACACTTATTGTTTAGGTATATACATGTATGAATGATATACTTCAATAAATTGTTTAAAAAAAAAAAACAAAAACCTGGGTACTAAAAATACAAATTAATGTAACCTATGTACTATAGTTAGCAGCAATACTGTAATAGTCTTGCATCAATGCCAAAGAGGTACTGTGTTAATAATAGGGGGAATGGAAAAAATATGCCAAATGTATGCTATGGACCATGGTTAGTGGTAATAGTCTGGTGATATTATCGCATAATCTGTAGCAATTATTCCACAACGGTGTGGTGTGTTGGTGAAGGGTTGTTGTGTGGGAATTCTACACAAGTGCATGATTGTTTTGTAGTTCACAACTTATGTAATAAAAAAATATATATATAAAAAAAGACTATTTAATGCCTTTCTAAACCATCATATACAGCATATCCTAATAAAGGTTTAGACTTATTCACCTGCTCCTTTACAAGGGAAAAATATATTTATGAGTCTTATGGTAAAGCTGGATTTCAGTCTTAGAGGAAAATATTTCGTTCCAAACTTGGGTTGTATTATACCATGCCAGCAGGTGTTCCACGCTGTCCAGTTTGCAGGACTGACAGTCCAAGAAAAGTATTGGCTAAGGCACTATGGGAGAAAAGAAAGATGTTTTTGGGGAACAATAAGGGGCAGATCATGCTGGTCTAACAGTATACAAGCAACATTTCCATAAGTATATAACAAAGTACCAGGTAGGGGGGTTTTATGAGAGGTTTCCAGTACCATACATTTTCCCCTTCTAAATTTTCTGAGTTTTCTTTGATGACATCAAAAACTAGTTTAGGCATAAGAAGAGTCTACATAGACACACATAGAGCCCTAGCAGAAATAGGAGACCCTGGATTATTATTATTATTATTATTTTTTAAAAGATTTATTTATTTTTATTTATTTATCCCCCCCTTGCCGCTTGTGTTGCTGTGTCCATTCGCTGCGTGTCTTCTCTGTGTCTGCTTATCTCCCCCTTGCTGTGAGGTCTTGCCGCATCAGCCCACGGCAGCCTGCCCTCACGAGGAGGCCCCGGGAAGCGAACCCGGGGCCTCTCATATGGTAAACGGGTGCTCTATCCATTGAGCCACACCCGCTTCCTGCCATGAGGTTGTTGCATCAGCCCACCACACCGCTCAGGCTGGCGTGCCCTCACAAGGAGGCCTCGGGAAGTGAACCCGGGCCTCCCATATGGTAAACGGGGGCTCTATCCATTGAGCCACACACGCTTCCCAGCCTGGATTATTAATAAAGATTTTTATTGGTATTTTTTGTATAAACTGTGGTCTTATAACAAAGTTTTGGGTGATTCCTGTCCCCCATGGGCTTAAGATTCCCAATCAGTGAGACTGCATAGGCCAGTACCATGGCCAAAGGACCTCATTTTTTCCAAATTTGTATAGTTTGAGGCATAGGCAAAATAGATTATTATTACTTCCCCTTTTGGGCTGTAGGGCAACTGACCCTTTAACTTGTATTCTCAACGCCTGCATCTGCCCTGCTGTTAGCATTTCGACTGGAGCAGGAGCCGCAGCCTACAATGCTGAATTTAAACAGGTCAAGGCTGGATACAGCCTTTTAGTTCATTGTTGTAAAGATCCATTGTCACTTTTTATTTGTTCCTTTAAAAGGCCATTCATCCTTTCCGTAAGGCTTGCACCAGTGGGGTTATAAGGTAGATGGAAAGTCTAAGCAAAATTTTGGTCCATCATCCAAGACTGTGTGAGGTGACTGGTAAATGGAGTTCCTTGGTCACTGTCACTTTGGGCTGGCACCACTTATAGGGCATTTACTTTTTCTAGGCAGTGAATGGTAGCCCACTTTTTGGTTTTTCCTACTGGGAAGGCCAACAAAAGTCCTGTGGCAGCGTCTGCAGCAGTGAAAGCTTACCAAACCCCTTCTGAGAGTGGGAGGGGACCAAAGTAATCCACTTGCCATCATGCTACTGGAGTTTGTGCTCAGCCAATATGTCTCATCCGGTGAGGTAATTGTCACAGTCATTGGAGTGAGCATGATGGATACTCACAGGTGATGTCCATGAACTGTTGGCGAGTGACAGGCAGCTGTAACTGCTGGGCTAAGTGCCACAGGCTCTGGTAGCCACGATGTCCACTTTTCCTGTGGAGCCACTCGGCCGCTTCTTGGGTCTCAATGGTATGGCTCTGGAACTTTGCAAGGGTGTCTGCCTCAACATTTCTATGAGGGGTGTTAGAGGAGTGGGCAGGGACATGATAAACAGTTACCTGTCACCGCTGGCAACATCCCAGATGTCCTTCCATAGATCTCTACCCAAAGAGGGTCCACAAAAGTCCATTGTTCCTGTTTCCAAGTTGCCATCCAGATGGTGAGGCCTTTGTATACTGCCCAACTATGAGTACAGATTGTTAATGCATCTCCAGGCTTGTGTACTATAACCATCCACTCAGCCTACTGAGTGCTTTATGTGGTGCCTGTTTCCCACCAAGTGGTGTCGGTGCTGGGCTGCACAGCCACAGCCACAGGCTGTCCACTAGCTGAACTGTCCATGTGCCATGTATTCTCTGGAACTGTTCCCATGCTTTCTTTAGTGGGCGCTTCAGTGGCCACCTTGGGGGTTGTAACTTTGGCTGAAGAATCTTTACGTAAGACACTGGGCCTAGGATCTCATGCATCTCAGTATTTAATGGGCTAGAATTGAAGACACTGCACTGTGGCAGGTAGGCTTTCCACTTTGTTAAAGTACTTGATTGAGCACTACCAGAGTAAGTCTTATTCCCTGTATCTGCAGTCCACCCCTGGATAAGGATGGAAGTGTTCAGAGTGACCAGATAACTTTGGGTTAAGTCCTCCACTAGCAACAGGGTGTGGTATGCTGCACATAGTTGATTTCTAAGGGGCTATATCATAATTCAGCCCCTTTCTACAATTGTTATCTAAACCTACTAGGTACTTGTTTAGAATGTTACCTTTGCAACAAACCCCACCCAAAGCCAATATTGGTGATGACCACATCCAATTCACAGGGTAAGTCAGGGTCCACCCTCCTTAGTGCTTGAGCCTGTGCTATTGCCCTCTTTGCTTCTTCAAAAGGAGCCTGCTGGGGGTCCTCCCATTCTCATGCACGCCTTTTCTGATTAATACATAAAATGATTTTAATATTTGAGCTAAATGAAGGATGGATGGTCTCCAGTACCCTAACAACCCTAGAAAAGCCATCAATTGTTTTGGAGTTTATGGAGTGAGAAAACATTGTACTTTATTGATTACAGCAGAGGATATACTTTTTGTCTTACCCAACCAAACAACACCCAAGAATTTGACAGAGCAGCCAGGCCTTGCAGCTTGTCCTGACTGATTGGTTTTCAAGATGAGATACTATTGTCTCTGATGCTTCTTTTAATTCTGAAAGAGAATTCCTGGTTAACATAATATCAATATAATGAAATAAGATTACAGCCAGAGGTTTCTTCCATGTGGTCAGATCTTTTGCCAGGAGGCTGTGACATATGGTTGGCCTTGGGGAAGCACCATAAAAGTCTATTGTTGGCCTTCCCACATGAAGGTGAATGCAGGCTGGCTTGACATGTCTAAGGAGATACTAAAGAAAGCATTAGCAAGATATAAAACAAAGTCATAGTGACATAACTGGGTACTACTTTCTTGCAATAAACTAGCAATGTTTGGGACAATGGAGATGGGGCAAATCAGACAAATATGAGCCAAAGCATCTACCTCTTGATTCCCAGGTGAAAAGGTTGTTTCTGTGACATATATATATATACACACATACATACATACATATATATACATATATATTTTGAGGCAGCGACACCTTTATTTGGGGTGGGCTCAGGAGCTCTTGGTGGGGCAGGCCCTCTTCCTCTTCACCATCACGGGCTTCTAGCTGCGCAGTATGGTGCTGGCTCTGTGGATAGCGGCCATGCGCAGGTCCGGGTGGTACTTGTTCTTGTGGATCATCTGCCGGATGCTGCTGAGGGTGGCCCTCACGTTCTTGTTGATGGTGGTCCGCATGTAGAAGGTGGCCGGCTTGTGCTGGCCCGATCTCCGCTTCAGGACCACCACTACCCCTTTGCCGTAGGCCACCGGCTCGCTGCCGAATCTTGCGGTGAATCAACCCATTGTGGTGGAAAGAATTGCAGGTCTTGAGGTTATTGGGCTCGGTGCTGTACATCTGCTTGTTCCTCTTGATCAGGAAACCATGATTAACAACATTATACTGTTATTTAATATTATGCAGAAAACATTATTAAACCTCTAGGAATTTTATACAATCTTTTAAGTATTGATATGAACATTTTACCCATACAACTTTGATTAACAGAAGGTTAGAAAATACCTTGTAATTTTATAACACTTTCTAAACACTTTCCATTCAACTTATAAGATATTAAATGAACTTAACTATTTTTAATGCTTCACTTTTTTCAAGGTGAAAGAACAAATCTTTTTCAACAGTTTGAAATTTAAGAAATATACTTTCTAGTGTTTGACTTTGAGAAAACAGTGTTAAAAAGTTGTTAGATTTGAACATTATGTTCACTTTAACAGAAGAGAACCAAATTTTAGTTTTTCACTAGTATGCTATTTGATACTAAAGCTTTTAAAACTTTATAGATAGACCCATTAAATCTTACTCAACTTTGACCACAAAAATCCCTTTTGCACAAACCTTCTGTACTTTCTGTATCTATTCGGCTTTTGTCCCACATTTTCCTCTTTCTTAATAACCAGGCGTTTTATCTTAAGACAAAATTACTTTATTTTTCCTTAATAATAATAAAAAAACACATTCTATATACCTTACATACTTAAGTTACCAAAATGATTTTGGAAAATATCGCCAAGCAGACCTCTTACAACATATGATTACTATCAACACTAAACAAGCTTGTCAGAGTAATGACACAATTTGGTTACATTCAAACATAACTTCTCTTCATTTCAAATACCTGGCAGCATGCAATACTAGAACATTGATAGCTCATAGGGATCTTTAGTTTACTATTTATCAGTTTTCCAGTGAGATGTAATATGAAATATTTACAAGTACACATCTGAAACAGTTTTCTGGAGGCAAGTTGGCAGGGGAGCCTGGTTGCTATCAGGGCTAAGCCGTGATTGAATTGCAGCTTACAAAGCAGCCAACATTTTTCTATATATATATATTTTTCCCCCTCTTTTACTTTCATAGAGTTGTACAGTTTAAAAGTTACTAAACTTTAACAGCACTCATTTTATCAATGTGGCTATCCAGACCCAATTAGAATTAACATGGAAACAGAACAGAGAACATTAATGTTGCTAAGTTTTTCTACTTCCCCAGCAGTTAAACTAATTCCATCAGCCCCCACTAGCCCACAGCCACACCATCCAGGTGGCAAGGGGTTCGCGGAGTTGTTCCCAGAATATTTTCCCTATCAGTTATCTCTCGAGTGGAATATTTTCTTACAAGCCTGGTTTCACTGACAAGTGCCCTGTTTAGCACTCCTGCTTATGCGGGATGTTGTATCTATGGTTCAGCCTTCCTTTGCATAAGCATTCTAACATTAAGATTTAAAGATTCTTCTATAGGTTTTACATCTGAATCACTATCTTTTTCTAAGCGGCACACAGAGGCCTTTGCCACTTGTTGTGCCTCAGTAGCTGTCTGCAAGGCTTCTAACAGGGGCCAAGCTATAGCCTCAGCTATCTGGCGGTCTCCCCTTTTCTTATTTAAATGTAGCTGCTCTGCTACCTGCTGAAGCACAGCCAGTATACCCACCGGAGTCTTCAGGACGTTCCCATATTCTCTTGGTGGTCCCCACTTGTCTGGGTGGCAGGCAACCCTCCCCACATGGATGTTATAGGCCAACCCAGGATTTCCCCCATGGATTCTCCCTTCCCGGAGCTCAAGCCCACCATTGCCAGTGGTCCTTTGGTCTCCTGACTGGCTTGCAATTGTTTCAACCCAGCACCTGAAGGGCACAGGTCAGGGCGGCCACAAGACTAAAGAACACACTCGGCACTGAGTTAGACATTAGCTTTTTGGGACTTAGAGTCTCTCTGGTGAGGGTGGTCCAGAGAATGAAAGTAGCACTCCTCAAAGCGAGTGAGAAAAAGAGGGGCAATATAAGGGATCTCAGAACAAAGACATTCCATAGGGTATGAGAACAGAATTTCTGCTGGAATTACATGACGTGCACAAATGGGGTGTCAGGTGATGTGATACGAAGAAGGGAGTATACAGCTTTGAGAAGATTAGCGTTTATGGTACCATCTATACATTCTTTTCCTCTGGAAATTTTTAAACTAGTGTCCAGGTCGTGCAGGTGGCTATGTGCTTTGGGCTGTGTTTCATTAAGGAGGGAAGTCCCTGGGCTCCCACATGCTGTTCACTCGATGGCACGAGAACACACTGGATCCTTTAAAATTCCAGCTAATAGAACTGAGGCTCCATTCTTTTGTTAATCATCTATTTTTGCCCCAGCTTAAAATTCTCTGTATTTTTATGTTTGAGTCTTAACTCTGCCCCTAATCCCCTATAAACTAACATTTGCATATTCTAGTGTGCAGGGAAAATTCAAATATAGTCCTTCACTTCTTCAATATTCTAATCAATATCCTTTATCAAGCATGCCTCTGTGTGTGATAAGCTGGGAATTGGAGGATGCTCACCCACTAGCTGAACTCTGGAGCTGACAGATCAGTGGGACACACACACACACACACACACACACATACACACACACAAGCAGCTCAACGAGTTCAGAACTCTGTCAGAACTCTGTCATCCAGAAATGAGAACAGGGTTATGGACTGATGCACTTTGTAAGAGTGGTTATCTGCAGGAAACACACGGAACATCCAAACTGGGTATCTTGAGGAGTGCTGTTGTCAAAGGGCTGGCAATAGCAGTGTGTCGCTGTCATTCCTAGGCTGAAGGAGTAAGGAGAATAAGATGGAACTATGAGAAGAGGTCTGCCTGACTGGAGCTGTGGCCTAAGTTTGAGGGTTACACTGGGAAGGATTGGGGGTCAATCCAGAGACTCATTCTCCTCCCGTGAGCTGATCTCTGGCCAGGTTGCCCCATTGGCTGAATCCTAGCAGAACCCAGGGACAAGGGACACTGTTGACGTAGCCCATAGAACTTGGCTCCCTGGGACATAAAGCAGGGTGGCGGAGGGTGGAGAGGGCATCTGGAGGGGCATGGGAAAATGCTCGGCTTAGTGGGGCGTCAGGACTGACTTCACAGATGAAATGACTTAGAAACTACTTAAGCTTTCTTTATCATTCGATTCTAAATATTTCATGATTTCATTGTAATTTCCTCTTTAACCTATGGATGATTTAGTTAGTTTCTCAACATATGGGAGGTTTATGTTTTTCTTGTAGACTTCTAATTATATTGCATTGTGGTCAGAGATCATGGTTTGTAAAATTCTTTGTAATTTGATGTGACTTCCTCTGTGGGTTTGTGCATGGTCAGTTTCTGTACATCTGAGCTGGATTTTACAGGATAGGCAGGAGTTTGCCTGGTAAAGAGTAAAAAGCACAGAATCTTACATTGTGGGAAATAAAGATGATGCATTTTGAAAAGACTTCAGAAGTTCCAGGTCATCTGCAGAGCCTCTAGATCAGGGGTTCTTAACGTTTTTTGTTCCACAGACCCCTTTGCCAGTCAGGTGAAAGCCACAGACCCCTTACTAAGTCCACACTACTATGTATTATTTATTAAATATATTACACTCACACCAACACGTCCCCACACGAATAATGGTGTGTGTGTGTGTGTGTGTGTGTGTGTGTGTGTGTAAATTTCAATTCAAGCTCACGGACCCCTGGTTAAAAACCCCTGCTTTAGAAGTATACCTCAGTATAAGCTGACAGGCTGGCAGGTGGGATGGGAGGCAGGAGAAAGGGCTGGGGAAGGCCAGAGATAGCCCAGATCCCTCAAACATCTTGCCCCTTCCTGCCGCTCAGTTTGGGCTAGAGAGACCATATTCATCCAGGAGGCTCTCCTGGGGCTGAGAAGACTTTGGAGAAGTTTCTGGCTTTGCCACGTATAAACAGTGTGATGTTGGGTTAGTCCTGTCTGTCTGACGACACCCTTTAACCCTACAGTACTGCACATTTACACAGGATTGAGTATAAGTGGCTCCCCAGGGGCTCAGGCAAGGACACATCTCTCAAACTTGGTGGGAGTGTGGGGGTGTGTAGGGAGGATAGGTCCAGACAGGAGTCAGTGAGGACCTGGGCACAGCAGGCACATGACTCCCTGTGGGGAGCTCCAGGTGGCACTGGGGTGCTGTCCAGGACCAGGAGACCTGGGATCCTGTTCTGGTTCTGTCACTGTCCGGCTGTGTGTTTCTGGGAAAGCCCCTGCCCCTCTCTGGGCCTCAATCTCCCTCTCTTTACAACGAAAGCATCTTCCAGCCATACTATTCCGAGTGCCCTATTAGAGCCAGCTTCCTGCCCCTGCTCCCACTGGGCCTATACCCAGTGGCTCCACTGATACAGAGTGGCCTCTCTCTGAGGTCTCCCAGCCTCTCCTATGATAAGAAAGCCCCCACTCATCCCCACATCCCCCCAGGATTGAACTACCATACTCCCAGCTCCTCCAACCAGGCACCTGGCAGCTCCTATAGCCTGATGGGGCCTCACTCTCTTTCCCATGGACAAGCATCTATTTCAGCTCCTGCCTTTCCCTGCCTAGGAAGTGGGATCTCCCAACCTGAATCTTCCATCCCGGTATATTGAGGAAAAAGCCACGATCACCCACATGGCAGTAAAAGGAACTGAAGAAGCTCAAAGAAAACAAGGTTTAAAGGAATATGACAGAGGAAGACAAGGTTGAAAAGGATGCACATTCAAATTCTGTGTGACTTGGAGATGGCTTTGTTCTCTTGAGCTTATATCCCCTTCTTTATAATAGAAACAACATCTGCCCCACAGAAGAGCCACCAGGATCAAATGTTATAGCCCTTGTAAGCAGCAAAGACTTGGCCAGTCCGTTTCAGAGGCGCTGCCTTCAAGGTCCTGGCAGAGACCCAGGACAGTATGAGGAGACTCTCTGTACACTGATGCTGTTCACCCAGGCAGCCTGGATATTTGTACTCACCTCTCCAGCGGTGTGCAAGCAGAGGTGGCCCTGTGACATAGGCTTCAGAGGGGTTTGGGCCCTCTGGAGAGCAGGCGGGGTCCTCTTGGCTCAGAGAACCTCAGACTTCACCTCACTTCTCTAGATTTAGGGTCTTCCATCTTGGGAAGGAGACCTCTGGAGGTTGTGGTGGAAGCCTGGTACACTAAGAAGTGTCTTAGGACAGTATCACAGCCCCCCTGGCCTGATCCTCAACATGGCCCACCCTGGTAGGCGGTGTCCCCTTTCCCAGGTATATGCCCTCTGTCCATTTGGGTTAGCACCCAGCGCAGGGGTGCCCCAGGAACGGAGGTGGTAGTGGGGGGGGTTCACTAGTGTCCGAAGCTCGGCCCTCCGTAGAACTCTACAAGAAAGCTGCACAGGAAGTTCTGCCCAGCCTTCCCCTCTCCTTTGCTGAGGTGCCTGTGGTGCTGCCTGCCTGGAGCACTACCTCAGTTCAAAGCCCTTCTCTTACAGGAAGCCTCCTCAGGTTGCCCCATCTCCATGACACTTTCCACAGCATTGTGTCTCCAAATGTGTTCAGTAACTCCTGCCTCAAAGCTGCCAGTGGGAATGGAGCGGTCATCACAGTGCTCTTGCCAATCTGACTCTGACCAACCCTTGAGCTGCTCTAACTACAGTTACAGGAAATCCTGGAAAAAGAGAAACGTGAAAAGACACTACAGGGATAAAGTCAGCAACATTCAGAATGAGAAAAATTCTATAAGATAAATTCTCAACAAATAAAAGGCAAGAAAATAAAAGAGGGAGAGGAAACCTACAGCTACTTAAAATGGAATACTACTCAGGAATTAAAACCAACAAACTATTGATACTTGCAAAAATTTGGGTGGGTATCAAGGCCATTGTGCTGGATGAAAAAAATCCAATCTTAAAATACTACATACTATGTAATTCCATTTATATAACCTTCCCAAAGTGACACAATTATAATGATGGAGAGCAGCTCATGGTTGCCAGGTGTTAGGGTTGTGGGGAGGATGTGACTATAATAAGGTAGCACGAGGGAGTTTCTTTGGGTGACAAACAGTTCTATATCCTGATTGTGGTGGTGTATATATAAATCTATACATGTGATAAACATTTCATAGAACTATATACAAAAGGAAAAAAAATGAAAACATGAGTGGTGAAATTCAAATAAGGTCTGTAGTTTTAATTAATTGCATTGTGTTAATGTCAATTTTCTCATTTTGATAACTGTGCTATGGTTATATAAAGTATTATCATGGGGAAGCGGATGTGGTTCAAGCTACCGGGCTCCCCGCCTATCACATGGGAGGTCCTGGGTTTGGTACCCAGTGTCTCCTGGAGAAGATGAGCAAGACAGCAAGCTGGCATGACAGGCTGATGCAGCGAGCTGATG
Source organism: Cabassous unicinctus (assembly GCA_029593785.1). Lineage (NCBI taxonomy): Eukaryota > Metazoa > Chordata > Mammalia > Cingulata > Chlamyphoridae > Cabassous > Cabassous unicinctus. The sequence continues at coordinate 11,202 of JAQZBX010077717.1, forward strand.
CAACCAGATAATGCAACAAGAGATACAAAGAGGAAACACAATGAGAAAGACAACAAAGCAGGGAGTGGAGGTGGCTCAAGCAATTGAGCACCTCTTTCCCACATGAGAGGTCCCAGGTTTTGTTCCTGGTGTCTCCTAAAGAGAAGACAAGTAGACACAGACAGCACACAGTGAATGGACACTGAGAGCAGACAGTGAGCACAAACTACAAGGGGGCGGGGGATTAAATAAATAAAAGAAATCTTAAAAAATATATATATAATATTATCATGGGGGAAGCTGGCTGCAGTTTACACAGGAACTCTCTGCTATTTTTGCATCTTCTATATGAGCCTAAATTTAAATTAAAAAAAAAAAAGTAACAAGAGACATATCAACCAATTGCATGTTGTAGATCTTGTTTGGATTCTGATGCGAACAAATCAACTAAAAAAAAACACTTATGAAACAGTTGGGGAAATTTTAAATATTAACTGGATATTTAATAATATTAAGGAATTACTGTTAATTATTTTAGCAAAATTTTGCTTTTTTATCTTTAAAATTTTTTATTGTAGATTTTATGTGCACAGTAAAGTTGATATATAATTTTTAATGGGTTGGCTTTTTTATTTATTTGTCTGAGGTGGGTCTCTTATAGATAACATATAGATGGCTCATATTTTTTTTACCCATTCTATCAGTCTATGTCTTTTGATTGGGGATTTCAATCCATTAACATTCAGTGTTATTACTGTAAAGGCATTACTTACTTCATCCATTTTGTCCTTTCATTCTCTGTTGTCATACCATTCTATTGTCTGTCTTTTTATCCTTTAGTTTACCCTTCCTAATAATCTTCATTTCTAAACTCTTCTCCAAATCTCTCACAATTGTTTTTTCCTTTCAGGTGCAGCATCCCCTTTAGTATCTCTTGTAAATCTGGTCTTTTGGTAACACATTCTATCAATTTTTGTTTGTCTGTGAACTCACCCTCATTTTTTTTTTGGTAATATTTTTTATTGAACTGTATCATTCATATACGAACATACATAAACAGTAAGTGTATAGTAAAAGTTGTGAACTTACAAAATAAGCGTGTATAACATCATACAGAGGTCCCATACATCACCCCTCCACCAACACCTTACATTGTTGTGATACATTGGTTACAAACTAATCAAGAGCATTGTCAAAATATTACTACTAGCTATAGTCCAAATCTTACATTTGTTGTATTTTCCCCCAACCCACCCTATTTTTTAAACAAATCAATTTTATTGATACATATTAATAAAGCATACAATTTATCCAAAGTGTACAATCAATGGTATTTGGTATAATCACATCGTTGTGCATTCATCACTTCAATCATTATCAAAGCATTTTCATTATTTCAATAATAATAATAATAAACAAAAACAGACAAACAAACCAGGAAATTCCTCCCTCTCAATCTCTCTGTTTCCCCGGCTGTACATTGCTGCTATTTCTGGCTATTATTGCACAACTATTTATTTGTTTATTAAGCAGTTTTATTGAGATATATTCACATACCATATGATCTATCCAAAGTGTATACTGAATGGCTTTTTTTTTTTTTTTAGCTGTTAAAAGGTCCTTTATTGTAAAATTGCAAAATAAATAGAAAAATAGATTGAAAGAAATTACAAATTTTAAAAGAGAGTGCAAGGCCAGGTTAGATTTAATATATTCAAATACAAGAAATAGATAGTATAGCAACAAACATTTATAAATGTAAATAGTAATTCTAATATAATAGAAATTAATTATAATTCTAATTTTTATATTACAGCTCTAACTATTGGACATAATAATCTCTAAGAATGAAATAAATTTTGGTTTAGTTATTTAATTTCCATTTAGGCTATAATTATTTCTAGATAATCAAATTCCTATTTGGGAATTCTTCACATCTTATTGGAATGAATTACAGCAGATAACAACATGCCAACTCATAATTTTATGAGGCAGAAAAACTCAAAATCTTTTTCAACAGTAGTCATGCTAAATCATTATTGATCCAGATGGAATATTTTAATTAATGAGTATGCATAAGAAAGGGTTAAAGAAAAATGAAGTATCCAAAAATATCTCTTCTTCAGTCCTCCTCAATTAAAAGCAAGTGTTTATATTGTATGAAGAAACTTACAGAATACTGATGACAGGAACAATTTGCTAGTTGCACTTAGTAATTATTGTTCATATACTATAATGTTATTTTACATTTATCTGGGCTACTCCAGCTCTTTTTTTTTTTCCCCTTTTCTTTCCAGCTCTTTTTTGTTTACTATTTGCATGCAATACCTTTTTCCAACCTTTCACTTTTAACTTGGTTTTATGTCTTTTGATTGGGGATTTCAATCCATTAACAGTCAGTGTTATTACTGTAAGGGCATTACTCACTTCATCTATTTTGTTCTTTGGTTTTCTGTTGTCATATCATTCTATTGTCTGTCTTTTTATCCTTTAGTTTACCCTTCTTAATAATCTTCATTTCTAAACTCTCCTCCAAATCTCTCACCATTGTTTTTTCCTTTCAGGCTGCAGCATCCCCTTTAGTATCTCTTGTAAATCTGGTCTTTTGGTAATATATTCTATCAATTTTTGTTTGTCTGTGAAGACTCTGAACTGACCCTCATTTTTGAAGGACAGCTTTGCCGGATACAGAATTCTTGGCTGGAAGTTTTTCTCTTTCAGTACCTTAAATGCATCATACCACTTTCTTCTCTCCTCCAATGTTTCTGATGAGATGTCTACACTTAATCTTATCGAGTTTCCCTTGTATGTGATGCTTTGCTTGTCTCTTGCTGCTTTCAGAATCCTCTCTTTATCTCTGATATTTGTCATTCTGAATAGTAGGTGTCTCGGGGTAGGTCTATTTGGATTTATTCTGTTTGGGGTGTGTTGTTCTTCTTGGCTATTGATATATATGTCCTTCATAAGGGTTGGGAAGGTTTTGGTCATTATTTCCTCAAATATTCTTTCTGCCCCTTTTCCATTCTCTTCTCCTTCTGGGACACCAGTAA
>JAQZBX010077718.1:0-14229 GCA_029593785.1 Cabassous unicinctus
AACAACATAGAAGCAAAAAATTAAATTAAAAAATTTTTGAGGAGCTCTCTATTAAAGCTCGACTCCTATCATATGACAGAAGAGAACTGTCAAAGAAAGATAAATCAAATATTCCATCCATCATCGAATTTAAATTGCAGGATGAACCGTATCCTGCTCTGGACAAGACATTTAAAGGACTTCTATTGATGTCACAATCGCTTTAGTACTCGGAACAAGGACAAGGTTAAGACCTACAGATGCCCAATTCCATTATTGCTCTTGCAATTTGAAGGTTTCTTTGTGCAATCACTGCATAAAACTTGAGACATGAATACTTTACATTATATGTGTAATTGACTATCTTTAGTGGCCACTTCATGATAAATGATTTAGCAAATTATTAAATTACTAAACCTTACTGCAAATTGAAGGCTAATACATATACTCGGTTGCCACCAAGCAAAATTGATTGTCTCCACCTGCACCTGCACCTGTGTAAGTTGACAGATAAGGCTGATATAACCCTGTGGTTTGGATGGTTCAAGAGTAGGAACCCCTGTGATGGGAATCCTTGCAATTCCTCAAAACAGAAAATGTGAGATCATTTTCTCACACATTCCAATTGTTTCACATGTTCATAGCATCAATAGTATTATGGATATTAACAGTGGCCCAGATCTCAGAGTTAAGTTATCTGTACTAAGCCCACATTATGTCAGCCTATTTTGGAAGGAAGAGTGTGGGTTTTGAAAAGGAAGCTGAAGACCGAGCTATAAGGACAACAGAAGCTGATCAGGTTCGAAAAAGATTGCACTACTCAAAGTGCTAGAAACTCAGGGAACAAACTACCCTTAAATAAATCTGCCCCAAACTAAGGACCTTCCTTTAGCAAGGGCGAGAATTCTTCAGTCCAGTGGCAGAGGAAGAGAAGCTTTGCTAAAGAAATTTATCCTCAACGCCCGGGAGGCCGAGGCTTCTAGATGGAAGTCCTGGACTCCCTTCTCGTCTCCAAATCAGATCAACTCATTCCAGAACTTACAATCAGCTATTACAGACACAGACGTCTGTTGTGAGTGGAGTATAAAAAACATCCCAGGAAACCGGAGCCTTGTGTTTGCTCGGGAGTGATAGGTGTAATTAACACATGGGGCGAGCCGAGGAAGCTGGCAAGGACTCGCTTGTGTTTTGATTATAGTCTGTAGTTAAGATCAGAGGTTCTCAAACTTTTGTGGGCATCAGAATCACCTGGAGGCTTGTTAGACACAGATCACTGGGCTGCATTCCCAGAGTTTCTAATTCAGTAAGTCTGGGATGGAGCCTGAGAAGTTACAGTTCTAAACAAGTTCCCAGGGGCTGCTGCTGCCGCAGGTTCAGGGACCACATTTGGAGCTCCACTAGTTAGGTGATCGGAGAAGGAATTATTTTCTGATGGAAATCAGCCCTGAGCTATGAATCAAAAGTTGGGGAAGCTGCAGCTTCCTGGTACCGGGAAGGGCAGAGGTGGAACAGCTGGGAGTTCCGTTTCTTCCTCCAGGGTAGGGCACAGGATGGGGCAGGGTCTACACAGGATGGGATAGGGTCTACACAGGATGGGGTAGGAGCTGCATATGCCTCACCCAATCCTTTAGGGCCAAACATGAAGGCAGGTTCAGTTGCCCCAAACCTTCTTCTCAATGCTTAACAGGCTCGCTAGCTGCAAACCCAGCGACCTGAAAAAATAACCCGAGAACAGAGGTGCCGGGGGACCTTGGACAGAGAACAGTATTGTTTCTTGGTGCAGGTTTGATGATGGGGCCCTCTGGCATTTCTACAGACTCAACTAGAGAGGCCTGTTGTGCATATGACTTTTATACAATTGGGCACGTGATGATATCATCCCCTCTCGACTGTGCTTGACTCGGCTCCAAATTGGGAGGAAGCCCCAAAGCAACAGCTGCCTAAACTTTTCACAATCCCAGAAGGAAGAGAAGAATGCTACTGCTCCTATCGTGGTCCATTGTATCTTATTATCTTGTCATGTAGCGGAGGTGATGTTCTCGGCATTGGGGCCTTGGCTTCACTTCTGTGTTTAATCATCCACAGAAGCAATTTATTGCCCTGTACACTCCTCTCCTGTGAACATCAGTCATTAAATATACCTTTGACTTTCTTAATCATAAAACCTATCAGCTCATGAAATCTCAGAACTTGTCGTCTTGGCTGCCAATAAATCCCCCATTCCCGGAGCCCTGGAGGAAGGTATTTAAAATGCTTTCCTTAATGACAAACAAAAGGAAGCACCACAGAGCACTAGCCGGGCTGCTTCTGCACTTACGTAGACAGTTCGGTAAGGAATGCCAAAGAAGAAAACGGGGATGGCCAGCTTAATCTCGGACGAGCTTCCATCATCTACTTTAGGGGTTTTGGTGTCGTTCTGCCAAAAGGGATACATGAGCTCCCTGGGCTGAGCTGTCAAGAGAGGCAGAGGTTAGACAGGTGGTTGCTCCCTCTAACACTGGGGTGGGGGTGGTGGCCGACTCCTTTCCCCCTGACTAAAGCCTGCTTCTTTTAGTAGGTCTTGCAAACTCAACGCACGTCAGACTGCCTTTTCATTTATCCTAAACCTAATCTATGCCGCACATTCTCTTCTGCTTCCGGGAAAGGGGAGAAGGGGAGTGATCCATTTCCCTTAGGAGAAATCACCTTGTGCTTCATTTCTATGCCCCCATGTATTTTGGGGAGATGGGCGGTTAAGACTGGCTGAATGTTGTGAAATCACCCCCTGCCTTGAGCTCTCAGAGAACTAAGGAACAGCCTGTTTGTCTGGCACGGCTTAGGAGGGCTTGAGCCGGTGGCCAGGTATAGAGGAGATGACCGCGGGCTAGGAAGCACCCTTGCAAGTCCAGGATTCTGTGATCATGTCTTTTCCTGAAAGGAGTCCCCTCCCTCCTGCTCTACAAAGAGAGAAGATACCAGATCACAGAAGGAAATGAACAACCCTTGGAACCTGCACAAAAGTGGGAGGAGAGAGTTTGTAGTTACTGGCCCTGGGAATGACCTTGATTGAGCCCTGTCCTTGGAGAAGGCTCTCTACCCAATTCCTCTTTACAGAAGCCAGACAGGAGATGTTCTGGGGCTCGGGGAGTTGGGGCCTTGAGAACTCTTTGAGGAGGAGGCACAGGGATCTCACTCATCTTCTTGGACCAAAGGCGAGAGTCACCGTACAAACAGACATGGCACCCCACCTGCAACAGCATCCCCACTTCCTGGCCACCCGGCTTGGTTCTCAGAAGTTTCCCATCCAGACTCTCACAAGGTATGGCCCAGTTTAGCCAGCAACATTTGATAATTTCCCCACCGTCTACCATGTCCAATGGGTGCCTATGAAATAATCTACAATTTGGGTGTCACTTTCCTCTACCTCTTTCATCTCTTCTCTTGAATGAAAATAGAACATCCTCTTTTCTTCCTTTTTTTTTTTTTTTAAACCTTGTTTGTTTGCTAGTTTTCAGGAACAGTGGCAAATCCATTCTGGGCTTCTGGCCACAGTTCTTGAGGGACATGCTTGCCACGCTCCAGATGCCAACACTCCATTCTCTCGATGGGGTCCTCTCCTTGGGAAAGACCCCAGTCTGTGCCAATGGAGCCGATAAGCTGGTGAGCAACTGGCCAAGGCCTGTCCTGCTCCTTTGGGAGTCTTTTAGCGAACAGACACCAGCTCATGTAAAAGAGAATGCACAGTGACCAGAAAGCAGCACAGCAGTGCCTGGCAAAGCCCCAGCTTCTCTGGTTCGGGAGCAGGGAACGAGGGGAGACCTGCCTAGCTGGAAGGCTGATCTGTTTCCAAGGGCTAAAATCAGAGGAGAGCAGAGAAAACTAGTCTGGCCATTAGTGTATAAGCACTGTTCCCCAAACCCCAGAAGTTTCTGGGAAGCTGACCAAATTTTAACCTTTAGGAGGTGCTGTAGCTAGTTTAATTACAGAAGCATTCGGCCCGTGTGCCTTAATATTATAATCAGTAGGTGAGAAAAAGTTTTCTAACATTTGTATTTGATCCCCAAAGCAACAAACTCCAAATTCCTAGAAGGAAGTAATGTTAAAAAAAAAAAAAAAATTTTTATAATCCCTACCATAGCATGATACACAGGAACTTATTAAATTTTTTTGGTGATGAACTTTCTTAAATTAATAATCATAAATAAATCATGGATTTATCCTTCGTGGGAGGCTTTTTAGGAATCACGCCCAAGTGTGACTAAGGGCTTAATTCACACTGAGTTGTGATCATTCTAATGTAAAGATTAATTGGTATTTTGGGCGGCATTGACCAATTTGCCTAGGAAACAGAAAACCTATAACCTCTAATGGAGCAGATAGAAAACTATGGCCAAGGTGACATCCCTAATTTCTCTGCCTGCTGCAAAGGTGAGAAAAGTTTGCAGGATTCTTCTGTTCATGAGGGATCCTGATAGGCTCCTTATTTTGAATGGGCAGTTAAAAATGATCAATTCTAGGAAGAATACAAATAATAAGGTCATTTAACACGGTAAATAGTAAGTACTTATTGAATGAATAAACTTAATAAAAGGGAGTAGGTTTAACCTACAGTAATCGCCACCTCAGAAACCATTACTATTATTAAAATATAACTTGTTAACAGCACGGCCTATCAAAAGTATCCGATTTCAGGAAAGAAAGAATATTCCTACCCATGCTGGCTTTAGGCCGAGAAGTTCACAGTAAAAGAGATGTTTCGGAGACATTTGCTTTCACCCAACAAAATGGACTTGCTATGGGCGTAGACGGGAGGTTGGACTTAGTGGGACTCTAAATTATTACGGAGTTTCATACTTTGGTTTACAGGCTACAGCTGTTTAAATTTCCTCAACTCGGGAAAAATATTAGGGCTACACATGTCTTATAGACTTGTATCATGTACCAGCTGAACTAAACAAATGACCAAAACAAAGATGCTTTAGGATTTTAGCCATAAATGTTTCAAACCTACATAGGCTATCCCATCTTTCTAGTTAAAATCTAAAGCAAGAGTAGGATTAAATGCACACACAGCAAGGAAAAGAAATGTATGTGACCTTTCACCTACCCAGGAGGGCAATACTGTATAGAGAAAAAGGAGGAATCACGGAGGGGAATTATTCTATTTCCCTTGGAGTTGTAGTTTTGGGGCATATAAAAGGTCACAGAAACACAAGTCACTGACGTCAATGCCATTGTAACTATCTGAGTTTGGCTAAAACAAGTAAATTCTTTAAACTCTGTGCCACAAGTTAAATGCCTTCATGGAAATCAATTATCAGGCATAGGGCACACATACTCATGCCCTGTATAAATGTAATGAAAATAACTTACATTACTTTAAAGAAAATAATTTACATTATTTACAAAACAATTTTCATTAAAATAGGGCAACCTGGTATATATAAATTGTGTTCAAATTTAAATAAGAAAAAGCAGGAATGTAAGCAAATATCATTCCCAGTTAATGTATTTTACGCTAGACAACAGAATTTAATTTACATTTTTTTTGTAGCCGTAGACACATGTACACCTGCCCTTACAATTATGGTTCCAACAAAAATGTCTCTTTATAAATTCAAGAGCATGCTAATCAAGAGCTTTACGGAATTCAGTAGTACTCACCTTGGTGCCGTACAAGTGCGAAGATGAAAGAGACCCAAATTCTAAATAATGATGAATAATTCATCCTGCAATTTTAAAAAGAGAAAGAAAACAGTCCCCAGCTTACCAGAGTAAATAGAACACCAGGTGTGTTTGGTGGCAAATCTCAAGGCACATCACAACCGTCATAGAACAAATTCACACAACAATATCAATGGTTCTGAGTCGGGTGAAAATTCCCTGAAAGCTGGCAGGTCGTCCAAAGTTCAGCGCTTCATGAGCAAATTCGACCCCCAAAAGAAGCCAGTTTGGAAGTGTAAAGAGATCACTCAAATTGTCAGATGATTGTATGGAATCAATGAGAGCGGCAATGAGTAAGGGGAAAAGCATACCTACTCTGCAACTACGAAAGTCCTGAAAAATCGGACCCGAGTCTATAGATGTGTGCCCCACCTTGTGTCTCTAGAATAGAAGCCGATCCACTGCGAAATCTGGCTTTTCTGAACTTTCACAACAGCTTTCCATCAGATCAAATAAAAACGGGTTAAAATGCAACCTGCTTTGACAGTGGGGAGGATTTCGAGTTTGTCATTGCCGTCCCCATAGCGTAGCGCCAACCCGACATTTTGATTTACCGGTGGCATAAGACTCTGTCCACTGATTTTCCATAGTGAAATAAGTGATAGCTACTCCTTGGAATTACAATGAAAACAGAATCCAGTACACTACGAGTAATTTGTCCCACCAAATGAAGTGAAGAAGGACCATCACGAAAATGAATCTGTTGGCAGTTCAGTTTACAGTCAGTTGAGCTGGCAGCTCTACCTTCTGTTAGGAGCATGGACAAAGTCCGTTATGCTCTGCAAAGTGGAGGTGCAAGCACAAAAGCAAGCTCTAACCTATACATACACTTGCATAAGAAACAAAGTGAAAAATAAAAACCCTCCTGTTATTATTGGAAGTTATCTCAATTCTTCAGCCAAACTTTGAGGGTAAGGCCATGGATTTACCTTGAGAGAGTTACATTGCCAAGCTTCAGTTGTCAAGCATACACATTGACATCTCAGGCACATATTAAACGTTCGCCACTTTCACTGAACACAGTACTGAGACCTTAGCAGAGATCACACACGGCTTTAGCAAAAGGAGGTGCAGCAGAGGTTTAAGACAGGAGTCCCAGGGAAGCAGTTCAGAGAGCAGGAAGGAGAATTCACTTAAACATTTGTATTTATGAAAAATGTCACTAACCTGTTCTGTAGACACTGGAGGAATTGAATCAGAAATATTAAGCCAAGTCTTGGTAAACCAGGAAAAAAATTAGGTAAAACAAGAATTCATGTCAGTTCTCCCCCACTTGCTGCCAATTATTTCTGATTCCTGAAATGATGTCTGAATCCTTTACTCTTAAAACCAAAAATTCACTTAGTCTTGCGCTAGAGTCAGGTAAGTGTTGAGTTGCAATCAAGCTTTTTTTCTATTGATTAAGGAAAAGTAAATCTAAAGATCAGTTTCAGGATTGCGTAGAAAGGTTCTTTTCCTGAAAAACTAGACCTTTCCCCCCGCCCCCTAAAAAAAAAAGTAGATTCAGATGGAAATGTCAGTTACTTGGAGCTGAAACCTTGGTCCTTTCTGATCAGAATCACTTTGCACTGAAAAACACAAAAGAAAACCCCCCTTCTACCTTTGTACCCAAAAAAAGGCAACTGTATACTGTTACAGAATTAGCATCCACAGGCATGGGATTAAAACTCCAAACAAAGCTGCTGCCTCCAACATTCAAATGAAGTTGGTTTGCTACTACAGTCTTTTTTTGTTTCTCTGGTTTTGAACAGCTGCCACAGACAGACTTTACTCGATTTTTTCACAGGTATGTATGAAATATTTAAAGGAACGTTCCCGAACGTTTCTAGGCTTATTCCTTCCCTTTTCTCTCTGATGCACCGCCGGGCAGCGTGATGGGCCAGGCACCCTCTGGACAAATCCAAATGAGGCAGCCAGAGCGGGGCATGGTGCTTCCACAAGGGAAAACCTTCATGGGTGCCCGAGGAGGGTCCTCAGAGGGAAAGGGGAGATGGAAACCCATCCTATGAAAATATGCAGTAAGCAAATAACCTTGCTTACCTTGTGCACAAGGTAAAAATGCGTTAGGGTCGATGCTCCCAAGCATCCCGTGGTTGTGGAACGAAAAAAAAAAATTGGCTAAGCCATCAGCTAAGTCGACTCTTCAAAATATTTACAATGAAATCCGTTAAGGAAAGAAATCCTTACATGTTGCAGGAAAAAAAAACCTCCTTGGTAAATGAAAAGGATTAAAAAATTACTCCAAATCTATCTCTAACCAGACTTTTAAATGTTGACTCTATGAAATAATTATTCCCATTTTGAGCAAGTTGTTCACTTTGAATAGAGACAAGAGTATTTGGGGGAATAAATGTTTTAGCCTATATTACTCAGTCTTTTCCTTTAAAATCTGTGATAATTCAGTAGGTTTTGCACATTAATTTTACTCTCTCACTATGATTGTGACTCCTCCACATGGATTTACTTACAGATGTTAAATGATCATTTTCCTCCAAGAGACACATATTTATATAAGCAGGGAATCTAGTTTTGAGGTGTCTCTTTTAAATAAAACTAAACTCAAGACTAAGACTCACCCAGAGATTCATTGGCATTGCCTAGTCTTTACTAAAGTTTTACTCCAGCAGTCAAGTTAAATGTCTCGAAGCAAAATGGTTGGTTCTATTTTAAAAACTGCTCATGGCATAATAAATGCTTTGGGCTTCTCTCTTTATGCTCTCAAGTATATTTCTACCTCAGGCCTTTTGGCCCATATTAAATGCTTAATTCTTCTTGAGATTGGACCATGACAGGGATAAATGCCACCTGAGCATAAATACATAGACAAGATGGCGGCACAAATGAGGCCGAATGACTTTAAGAGTCCACATGCGAGTGCGCTCGAGAGCTCTGGCACGAGCCTATGGCTTGATGGGCTGGGAAGCCGGTCAGCCAGTGTATATTCCGGGTGATCACCGGTGGACAAATAACAATCTCTGTTCATGGCTTGTCGGCAGGAGGGCTTATTTTTTTGAAGGTTTGAGGAGAGCAAAGATTTCTGACAGGATTTAGAACAGGATGTGGTGGGGTAGGAGTGGCTTGGAACTAGTAACCTGAGATATTTGTGCTTCATAAAGATGGAATTGATTGATGCTGGCTTTTTAGACAGGAGGAAAGACAGCCCTCTCCCCAAACGAAAACAAAACAAAAAGTATAATTGCCTAAAAACAAGTGGGATGGGCCTTAAAGGCTGAATGTGTGTACGGTTTTTTTTTAAGTTTCTTACACCTTTTGAGATTTGAGCTAGGTTGACAGATGCAGTTATTGGTTGTGGCAGGTGTGAATGCACCACTCACATCCCGCTTCGAGAAAGATGAGAGACGTGTGGTTGGTCTCTAGCCTCCATGAGCTCCTCAGGGTCAGCCTCAGGCGTGTTGGAATCAAGGTCACCCTCTCTGTGGGGCAGCCCCTCAGCCAATGGCCTGGTAATTCCCACCCAAGGCAGCATTCCTCTTATGGGCCGTTTTTGTTCCAGATAGCCTTGTGGAGCAAAGACTTTGTCTGGTGCTCAATTGAGGCAGCCGTGTTATGCCAAAATCCAAGACTGTGCTGGGAACACCTAGGGCTCTGACACATGGGGTGGAGCCTTCAAACATATCTCACACCACTGCATTAAGAGCTAACATTTCTCCCACTGCAGGAGGACAATGGAGAGGGCTTTGCCCCACAAGGCGACAGGTGCTACCTCAGAAGCTGCCTAACCCTCATATCCTCTCCTGACTGCTACGCCTATAATCAGGGTTTAGTTGCTACATAACCCAGCCAGGGACGTGCTGGGCCTGAGAAGGGGGGAATGGGACTCTAACCCTTAAGGAGCTGCAAGATCAAGCTTTAACACCATGGCAAAGACCCTGGGGGGTGGTACAAACTCCCTGCTGGGGCAGCTCCTAGAAGCCTGGAAAAAGGGATGGCCCACATTGAGTGAGGTTGAAATGCCTGATTTGCTGGGACAGCAGATAGAAAAAAAGATTCAAAGGTTCAGGGAAATTGAGCATACTGGAACAGAGTTACTATGCATACCAGGGAGATCACCAAAGGATTGTGTTCTATGGGAAGGCCCAGCGAACACACCCTTCACCAAGGCCTGCAGGAATATGCTGGCGAGAGGCGCGCTAGCATTGCTGCGGAGTTCAGTGGTGGCTTCCTCTGCAGCCAGGGCTGATGGCAGGAGAGGCGGGCACAGAACACAGCTTTCTGATAGCAGTGGGGATGATGGGGCTCCTGAAGCAATAGCCAGGTGGTGGCACTCTACTGCCAGAAGCTGCGGCGGGGGACGAGTGACAGTGGTGGTCATAAGCTTCACCGTGACCCACAAGGTCAGATTAGGAGCCAAAGGGGCCCATTATGGAGAAAATTAATAGAGCAGGACCTCCCTAGGGACAAAGTAGATGGGCAGCCAACGAGAGTATTGTTTAATGTATATAATGTATTATAATGTATACAATTAAAAAAAAAGCAGGGATGTTTGAACAAGAGGCTGAGGACAGTTGCTCCAGAAAAAGTCATGGTCCCTTGTTCATCTTCTGGAGCTGAGACTTGTCAAATCTGGAACTTGTAGACTGAAAAGATAACCAGGTCCCCAAAAGGAAGGATCCTGCAAAACCATTTCCGAGTATGTACAGTAATGATTCTCTCAATCCTACTCCCAAAAGACCTATTGCCATTTACTTGAGTGACTACAGACTGCGGAAAGAGGAATACCTAGACATTTTGAGGACTATTGGGCAAGGGGTCTGATTTAACATTGATACCCAAAGACCCTGTTTGAGTGGGACTCCTGGCCAAAGTCCAGTCTACAATGGGTCCTCAGGGGCTTCAGACCTACCTGGATGTCAAGTTCCTGGGTCCAAATATAGAGGCACTTGACACATTGGGTCCTTGGTGTGTGGAGTAAGAACTGTCATAGGAAGGAAGGAAAGTGGAAACCTCTAAAACTGCTCCCCCACTCCAGCCAAGGTAGTAAATAAAAAAGAGCATTGCATCCTGAAATGGGGGAGGGATGGTAAAAATTAGCATCATTCATAAAGAGCAGGGACGGTCGTCTCTATCGTATCTCTATTTAACTGGCCAAGATGGAGCCTAGGGAATGATCATAGACTACTACACCATGCTTAATGGCAAAGCCCCAGGATGTGTATATCCATTGCAGGTGATGTGCCACATTAATGAACGATGTTTATGTGGGATGTTATGGGAGGTGTGGGAGGTGGGGAACATGGGAATCCCTGTAATTTTTGGGTAACATTTATGTAATCTAAGCATCTTTTAAAATAAAATAAAATAAAAATAAAAATAAAATAGACTACTACAAGCTAAACCAAGTAGTGGCCCCAACTGCAGCTGTTGTGCTGATGTATCTTTGCTAGAATCAATTAACATGGCTTCCAGTACATGATATGTGGTCATTCATTTGGCAAATGCATTTTTTTTCTATCTGAATCAGGAATGAGGATGAGAAATAGTTCAGATTCATATGGAACAGACAGCAAATGTATTTATAGTTTTGCCCCAGGGCCATGATAACTCCCCCATCTCCTTTGATAATATAATGCAAAGAGATCTGGACCACCTGGACATCCTGCAGAACATCACACTGATTCATTACGTCAGTGACATCATAATGACCTGGCAGGATGAGAAAGAAGTGGCTAACATGTAAGACACGTGTGCTCCAGAAGACCTTGGTAATACATGTGTGCTACAAAAAGTGGGAGACAAATCCTACAAAGATTTGGGGGCCTGCCACCGCAACAGAGTTTTTAGGGATTCAGTGGTCAGGGAAATATTGGGACATCCCCTCCAAAAGACAAATTGCTGCATCTTGCCGCCTCTCCTACAAAGAAGCAAGCACACTTGGTAGGCCTCCTTGGGTTCTGGAAGCAACACATTCCATACTTAGAAAAACAGCCCACATCCCAGATGAGATGGAATTCAGCCAACTTTGAGTTGGGCAAAGAGCATGAAAGAGCTTGGTAGCTGGTCCAGGCTGTGATGTAAGAAGCCCTGCCACTTGGGCCCTATGGTTCAGCAGTCCCTTTGATGTTGGAGGTGTCAGAGGGGGGAAAAGATAAAGTGTAGAGATTACTGCAAACCCCAGTGGGAGGATCACAATGCAAGTCCCTAGGGTTCTGGAGCAAGGCCATGCCATATGCTGCAAAAAATTGCATGTCTTCTGAAAGACAACTCCTGGCATGCTGCTGGAACCTGTTAGAGATAGAATGTTTGACCAAGAGACAACAAGTGACCATGTGCCCAGAACTTCCCATCATGAGCTGGGTCCTGTTGAATCCAAGTGGACTCAGCAGCAATCTATTGTGAGATGGAAATAGTACATCTGGGAATGACAATGAGCCAGCTGCCTGAGCAGACAGCCCAGACCCCATGCCACCCACCAGATGGCACCAGTAGCCCCCAAAACCTGTGGTTGAACCTATGGCCATATTGGGGATGGGGAATTAAGGTTTGGGTGACACTCCTAGGTTAGCCACTGGGACCAGCAGAACAATAGTTAAGGGTGAAGGGAATTTACAATGGATAGCGGAGAAGGGAGACAATGGGTATCAGTTGTAGCCCAGAAATCAACGCAGTGATAGGGGATATAGTTCCTTCCCTAACCTCCCTCTTCTAAGTTTCCCCCCAGGAAGAGAGGTCCACCAGAGCCCTAGAGAAACTGCTCCTGATCATGGACAGAGAGGTGGAGCTACAGATTGCAAGGGGTGGACTGTAGCAGACATGGAGATGCACCTGTAAAGATCCACCTGCAAGACAGGACTTGTTGTCCAGCTACAAAGGATGTGATGAGCTGGCAGCTTCCAGATGTTGGCCCTTTCAGTATCTGCCTCAGTGTTCAAGCTGAGGTCATGATGTTCTTTTTTATGTTCGCAAGATTTAATGAAATAAAAGATGAACTCAAGATCTTCTTGTTGCATGCCCTAATCAATGACTGAGAAAAGCAGTGGTAAAATGCTCTAGCCATTTCTGTCCAAGGTGGGACTCTTCTAATGGGAAATCTTTGGTCTGAAGCATCCTTTGGGCTGGCAGATACTTTGTCAGTTCTTCATCCTGGTCTGATGGCCCTTTCTGCCCAGTCCTAATTCCCTTTGTCTTTCAGTGGTGTTACTCTCAAATGTGCCTTTTGCACTCCCAACTTCATCTTAGCATCTGCTTCCTGGAGAACTGAGCCTGTGACATTTGCTGTTTTAGATACATTTACAAACCCTCTGCCACTGATAATTTTCCTCATTGCATACTACCATGGAGATTCCAAATATTTCAGTGGTGCAGTTGTTTCTACCACTTATCCACTGACAGAATGATGTCCAGCCTTCTAGAGCTCACTCAATAAAGTGATGACATCTAAGGCTGTGCTGTACTTGCATTCTCCCTGAAAACGGTAATGTTATCCACAGCAGAAGCCTGGAAATAGATGAGGTAATGTAGAGCATGCAATTATGCTCCTGAAAACATCTCCTAATCAGAAGCAGTAAAGATAAGAAAAATGAAAAGATTCTTAGGAACACCACATCTGGAAGCTTGCCTCTCTTACCACCCTGGAACCTTCATTCTTGGAAAGCTGGCTTAACTTTCATAAAATTAATATTATTTGCTTATAAGTTACATTTTTGTACTGGACTTATTCTAGACAGTGGATTTGGACCAATGCTATTACATATGACTTATTTATGAGAAAAATGGCACCAGCTTTTAAAAAATCACATTGAATGACAATTATTAATGCTTACTAACTTGCAGCAAGGTTTACTAATCTAAGAGACTGAATCCCCTATAATATCAATGTAACTTTTCTGTAATCTGAAACTTCTTTAAAAATAAAGTTAAAAAAATAAATGAATATCTCTAAAATTTAACCAAGGACTCAAAGATATTTTCTGAAAGCAACTTTAGTATCTCTAGCAAAGGAGTTTGTAATAGCTAATTCTAAATAGACTCATATAACCAGAAAACGCACAATTGGCTTTATTCTACCTTGCTTCCTAGCACATTAGCAATAATGTGTGTGTATGTGTGTGTGTGTGTGTGTGTAAACCAAGGCCAGGCACACTACAGCTGTAGTACCAAGTAGTTTCTCTTGAGATTTCACTGGTAGGCAGTAATGAGCTCTGATTAAAGCTTATTCTAGACAATAAACAGAGGATTTTAGGGCAAATAATCCATCACTTTTCAAGGGCACCCAGCTGCAACAAGTGGAGGATAAATATCTATATATTTTTGGGGCAGGGTGAGGAGGGGCAGTTGAAATGCTCGGGCTTTTTTCGGACTTTGGGGGTTGTCCTGAGTGGTGAAGCAGCGACGAATGTAGGCCATTTCCCATCAGAATATACCATGCAGAACTGGGTGGGAGAGAGTGGGGCCTGTGATGTGAACTGTGGTCTATGCTCGGTGGCAAGGCCCCAGGATGTGTATATCCATTGCGGGTGTAGCACCATGTGGATGGGGAATGGTTGTGTGGGGGGTTGTTGGGGGTGTGGGAGGTGGGGAGTATGGGAA
>JAQZBX010077719.1:0-14232 GCA_029593785.1 Cabassous unicinctus
GCTTAGATTAGTAAATGAGGTATAAGATGGTTTGGTTGCCAAACCCAGACCCAGCAGCTCCCACAATTCTTCTTTATCCTGTTTTGTGAGAATAGAAAGGGGGAAATAATATGAATAAAGTAACTACTTTTCTTTTTACTGTTTTGAATGTTTAAGAGAATTTTGTGGTGCTGTTGAAAAGAAAAACAAACAAAAGACAAAACAAGGGCTTCACAGTAATTTCAAAACTAGTTATTTAGGAAAAAAACTACCAACAAAAGTATTTGCCTCATCTATGACTTGGCTTCATATTACCTTTCCAACCTTTACTTCCCCCTTTATCCCCTTTCATGTGCCCTTTTCTCTCTTTTTCCCATAGTCTCTTTGTCTTTGCTTGTGCTATTTCTTCTGCCTGGATTGTAAAAAGTTTTTATCTTCAAACAGTCACAAACTTACAATAAAAGCAAGTACAGTACAAAGAAGTTGTATTTCCCTAGTCTATTTGTAAAATGCTAATCTGATGCTCTATCACCTTACAAACATGTTCTCCTACATAATCAAATAATAATAATAATCATAATCAAATAATCAACAAAATCAGTACAGTAACATTGTCCATTTAGGTTTTGCCAGCCATTCTACTAATGTCCTTTATAGCAAAAGCATCTAGTTGAGAATTATCTGTTGCATATAACTATCACTTCTCTTTAGTCTTTCTCAGTGTGGAACAGTTCCCCAGTTTTTCTTTGGTTATCATCATCTTGACACATCACATTTCTTATTAACCTTTTAATTCATTTATTTCATTATTTCTATCTTATGGATCCATGGTTTCCAGTGGGTAATGATCCTTTACTATCATTAATTTTTTTTTTTTAATTTAATTGTATTTATTTATTTATCCCCCCCTTGCTGCTTGTGCTCACTGTGTCCATTTTGCTTTGCGTTTTTCTGTGTCTGCTTGTCTTCCTTTGTTGCGTCATCTTGCTGCGCCAGCTCACCGCGCTGCGTGGGCCAGCTTACCTTCACCAGGAGGCCCTGGGAATCAAACCCGGGGCCTCCCATATGGTAAACGGGAGCCCAACCAATTGAGCCACAGCCGCTTCCCACTATCATTAATTTTTATGCTCAAAGTGTCTCTTATTTGACCAGTAGGATCCCTTAAAACTGGCTTTTGTGTCCTTTTGGCATGTCCCCATTATTTATTTATTTTTTTTAAGATTTATTTATTTATTTGTCGCCCCCTGTTGTTTTGCACTTGCTGTCTGCTCTGTGTGTTCTTCTGTGTCTGCTTGTCTTCTCTTGGGTGGCACTGGGAACTGTGGAGAGAGGCTGCTCTATCTCTTGCACCACCTCAGCTCCCTGTTCTGCTGGTCTCTTATTGTCTCTCTTCTTTGTCTCTTTTTGTTGCATCATCTTGCTACATCAGCTCTCTGCATAGACCAGCACTCCTGCGTGGGCCAGCTCTCAGCTCGGGCCAGCTTGCTTTTCACCAGGAGGCCCCAGGAATCAAACCCTGGACCTCCTGTAATGGTAGATGGGAGCTCAAACACTTGAGCCCCATTATTCTTTGAGCATTTTTTTTGCTTTGTAGTGCAATAAGATATTATAGTCTCATCTTTTCTTTTCCTTGCCCCAACCTTGGAATTAGCCCTATCTCTAAGAAGCATGGGTCTTTATTGTGGACAATGGTGTTTAGAAGCCAGCATCTGGATATGCTCATTGCTGTTAGGGTATCACTGCTTTTGAGCCTTCTCAGTAGACAGTGCTAGGGAATATATGTATGTCTAGAAATACATACGTACATATACTCACATTTATATCTGTATTTCCTTATCTATCTATATATAGTGAAAACCATGAGTTCAAATCATTATTTCAGTTCCATTAAAAAAACCACAGACTCAGTTTCCCCGCATTCCATATTTGTAATTCCTTTCTCCGATAGTGAGAAATCTAGCTCGGGTTATCTTTTATTTATTTATTTATTTATCTATCTATCATCAATGTATTTATTCATTGGATGAGTCCTGTATTTAATTCAGCTCCCATTTTTATTGCCAGCCACTCCCCTCCTCATCCCACCTGTGCTCTGTCACTCCATGCCAGACTCTTCTCGTGTGTCATTTAGGCTCTGACACTCCCAGCCCATTTAGGCTCTGACACTCTTACTCTGTTGTAGGCCACCACAGCTCTCTCCCTTTCCAGTATGGGATCCAGTCCTAATACACTTATTTGGCATGTCTCTCTAGACTCCTTTTAGTCAGGAGTAGTTTTTTAGCCTTTCTTTTTCATTCATGACATTGACATTTTTGTAAAGTGTACATCAGTTATTTTATATAATGTTCTTCAGATTTAGTTATTTTTGTTGTTTATTAGTTTTTGCCTTCTCCAATATCACTCCATCATGGAACTTTTTTTCTCTCTTCCACCTGAGGAGTAGTCTCCCCCTTCTAACTTTCTGAATTGATTTTTGTTATTTGTATGCATGCCTTATTTTCCATATAAAACTTAAAGCTCCTTGGTGACGGGATATATTTCTTATTCATCTTTTTAATCTCATTGCACTTAACACTCCTCCTTACAAATGCATGCACAATACATTGGATGAATAAATGAAAACAATAAAATTATGTAATATTTAGCATAATAGTTGTTTCATAGTGTTTATTATTGTATCATTTTATAAAATCATCTCTAGGTAAAGCAGAATTTCTAGAGTAACATTTGAAATTTTTTCCATGGTCATTAGGAAGCCAAACTATATCTGCAAGCTACTAACTTGTACTTTGAGTATCCCAAATTAGATGTATGGAATCATTTACTCAGAAAAGAGAAGGAAAGGAAAACCTACTGTTTTTCAGGTACAGTTCTTAGCCCTAAAAATTAGGTCCCTTTAAGCATTTTAATCCTGTCATGGAGCAAACCCATTATGCATTCAGAAAGATGGAACATTCACAAGGCTTAACTGGCACATATTCAGTCCTTAAGTGCCTTTGTAAAAATCAAATGGCATAGGGCAGTGGTTCTCAGAGTGTGGTCCCAGGACCAACAGCATAAGCATCACTGGGGAACTTAGAGGTATAAATTCTTAGGCCCCCATCCTCTAACCTACTGTAAAGGAAACTCTGGGGTTGGGGGCCAGTAATCTGTGCTTTAGCAAACCCTCCAGCTGATTCTGATACAGTATCCAGAGCCACAGCTTCCCAAGCAAAGCACACCACTGTGCTATGAATGAGTCATGAATGTGCCAAGGTACTGATCTTCTTAGTGTATTGGGGTAACTTTAGCCTCAGGAAGCCTTCTTTGTTTACCCCAGTGTACCATACAAATATAATTTTCTAGGTGTGCTGTTATATGAGAAAAGTTGGGAATGCTGATCTAAACAACTGTGCTCATTGTTTCTACTCTAAGAGCTTCTAGCTCAGAACTACTCAGGCACTAAATTTTTTTCTTAGGTTTATGCCTTCTTACTGGTATAGGTATCTGTGATATCTAAGGAATATTACCTGTGGGGTTTTTTTTCTTTTCCTTGTTTGGTAATGCTTTTAACAGTCCTTTTGTTTTCTAGGGAGTTCCAATTAGACTCGAAGTTGGGCCACGTGATATGAAAAATTGTCAGTTTGTAGCTGTCCGACGAGATACTGGAGAAAAGCTGACCATAGCTGAAAATGAAGCTGAGACTAAACTTCAAGGTCTTTTGGAAGATATCCATGTTAACCTTTTCACAAGGTTAGTTCCTGAGGCTTGTTTGTGTCTGTTTCATTCTTTTGGTTATGGATATCCAGTTCTCCCAGCACCATTTGCTGAAGAGACTGTTTTGTCCTGTTAACATGGCATTGGTAGGTTTGTTGAAAACCAGTTGGCCATAGAGATGAGGTTTTATTTCTGGATTTTCAATTCTGATCCACTGATCAGTGTGCATATCTTTATGCCAGTACCATGCTGTTTTGACCTCTGTAGGTTTGTAATATGTTTCGAGGTCACCCAGTGAAATTCCTCCCATGTTACTCTTCTTTTTTAGAATTCTTTTGGCTATTCGGGTGCACTTTCTCTTCCAAATGAATTTGATAATTACCATTTCTATTTCTGTGAAGTAGACTGTTGGAATTTTGATTGGTATTGCATTGAATCTATAAATCAGTTTGGGTAGGATTGACATCTTAATGATATTTAGTCTTCTAATCCATGAACATGGAATGCTCTGTCATTTAATTAGGTCTTTTAAAATTTCTTTTAGCATTGTTTTGTAGTCTTCTGCATATAGGTCTTGTAGTTCTTTGGTTAAATTGATTCCTAGTTGTTTGAGTCTTTTTGTTGCTATTGTAAATGGAGTTTTTCCCCTGATTTCTCCTCAGATTGTTCAGTACTAGTATATGAAACATTACTGATTTTTGCATGTTGATCTTGTATCCTGCCGCTTTGCTAAACTCATTTATTAGCTTTGTCATAGACATTTCAGAATTTTCTAAATATAGGATCATGTCATCTGCAAATAGTGAAGTTTTACTTCCTCTTTTCCTATTTGGATGCTTTTTATTTTATTTTATTTTTTTCTTGTCTAATTGCTCTAGCTAGAACTTCCAGCACAATCTTGAATAACATTGGTGACAGTGGGCATCCTTGTCTTGTTCTCAATCTTAGAGGGAAAGCTTTCAACCTTTCCCCATTGAGTATGATGTTGGCTGTGGGTTTTTCATATATGCCTTTTATCATAATGAGGGATTTTCCTTTTATTACTCTTTAAAAATATTTTTATCAAGAAAGGATGTTGGATTTTATCGAATGCCTTTTCTGCATCAATCAAGACAATCGTGGTTTTTGCCCTTCAATTTGTTAATGTGGTATATTACGTTAATTGATTTTCTTATGTTGAACCAGCCTTGCATACCTGGAATAAATCCCACTTGGTGGTGATGTCTAAGTCTTTTGAGAGGCTATTGGATTGTATTTTGTTTAGAATTTTTGCATCTATGTTCATTAGAGAGATATGTCTATAATTTTCTTTTCTTGTAGTGTCTTTATCTGGCTTTGGTTTGAGGTTGATGTTGTCTTCATAAAATATGTTGGATAATTTTTCCCTCCTTTTCAAGTTTTATTCAGTCTCTTTAAATGTGTTGGTTTGTTAAGTTCTTGTGTTTCTTGTAGCATGAGTGTAGGTTGTTTGTGCATTTCTAGGAATTTGTCCATTTCATCTAGGTTGTCTAGTTTGCTGGCATACAGTTTCTCATAATATCCTCTTATGATCCTTTTTATTTCTGTGGGGTCAGTCGTAACTTCACCCCTTTAATCTGATTTTATTTATTTGCATCTTCTCTCTTTTTTTTCTTTTTTAGTCTAGCTAGTGGTTTGTCAGTTATTGTATCTTCTCAAAGAACCAGCTTTTGGTTTTGTTGATTTTCTTTATTGGTTTTTTTCTCAGTTCATTTATTTCTTCTCTAATCTTTCTTTCTTTCCTTCTGTTTGCTTTGGGAGTGGTTTGTTTGCTGTTCTTTTGTGTGCATCTTGTTAATTAGTTATGTCAAATCCTGTGCCTCTTTTTGGGCCATGTCTTCCATTTTCTTAGTATGGCTCGTAATCTTTTGCTGATGTCTAGGCATCTGATTAGGATGGTGAGTTTACTCAGATGCTCGATTTCTTTCTTTTCGTAGGCATTAGTGGCGGGAGACTGTGTGTTACTACTGCTCTTGTATTCTTGCTTCAACCTATTCTGTGTTTTGAGCATTTTCCCTGTTAGTTACTCAGAACTGGGCCCTGGACCCAGTAATGGGTTGCAGACCCACTTCCTAGGGCCTTGGGGAAGGGAGGCTGTGAAGACCGGAAAGGCTCTCTTACTTATTTTTAATTTCCTCACGTGTACTTCCTTGGTCTGCCAGCAGATGGCACTCTGGCAGCCCTCTCAGTTCAATGCCTGGTGGGAGTATTTTCGCTGCAACAGGGACTGGATCAATGTGATAGAGGTTCTTGTCTGGAGGCTAAGTATCTAGTTTTTCAAACTTTCTCAGAGACAGTTCTCCAACCTTTGCTGGCAGCCCCCCTCCCTTTTCCTGGGTAAGAAATAATTCTATTCCCAGTTGCGTCCTCTACAATATGTCCTGGTCGTTAGAGGGGGAGATTCAGAGTGTTGGATCTCTTTAGTCCGGAGCTGGCTCCCAAGGCAGACAATGGCACAGCCCCCATCCAGCCTGGAGGAGCTTGTGGGACACAGCAGATCATATTTGTGGGTCAAAAGCTGAGTCATCCTTAGTCTGTGTCCCTCTCCCTCACCTGTGCTCAGAAGGTGGATCCTTGGGGCCCCCTTTGTAGCCACTGGCCCGAGGCCTGAGAATGCAGAAGTGTTTACTGTGTGGGGGAGGTTGTTGGCAGTAGCAGCTGCCACTTTTAGCTCACAGTTTTGCAGTCACAATTATTTTCCTTTTTATTCATCTCTCTTCTGGGCGGTGTCCAGCTTGCCCCTAGTGTACTAAACACTAGAAGATTTTTTTCCAGGCTGCTTCTGCTTGTCCTCTAGCTGTTTTTCTGGGAGAGAAGAGAGTCTTATCTTTCTAGTCTGCCATCTTCCTGGGATTCCCTATTTTTATTTTGAATGAAAAGAAAAAGAAGACTTCTAAGCATTTTACTTTTTCTTGAATTGAATCTCTTATAAAGGTTCTAAGAGATCTCAGATACCTCTGTAAATTTTTGGAGGTCTTTTATTTATTTTTTATTTTTATCTTCTGTGGTAATACAAAATTAAAATGTATGGGTAGATATTTAGTAAATAGTTGCCAGATTAATTTATTAATAAAACAGCTGATATTTTTATAAGAGAAATTCTTATCACACAGCCTCCCTCTCACTTACATATAAGTTTTCTGTTCTTTTTCATATATGAGGTTCTTATTAACTAGGTTTTGTTTAGACAGTTTACTTTTTGCAATGATTTTTGTTCTGTTTTTACATTTTTTTTCTATTTAGGTATACATGGTCATTGTAGAAAATTTGAGAAATACTGAAAAAATATAAAGAAAAATAATGCCTGTCACTCACTATCCAGAGATATAATAAATGAAAGCAACTGGTGTATTTCCTTCTTTTTCTCCCATTAGTGGGCAAGAATGAGTGTGTAGAGTTAAGATCATTTTGCATATGTGAACTTAGATCAGACTTTTTCACTTTATCAGCTTGTCTCATCAAAATTAAATTTTGATTTTTTTAAAATCTTATACATTGCAATGAGTTTGTAAAATGTAGGACCTTTGAATACATGAAAGTTCTAGACAGAATATTGTTCAAGATACAAAAAAATGCACCTAAATGAAAATACTGGATGTTTTTGTACATGGTCTCCAGTTAGCTCCATGGAAGACTGATGTAGGGCACCTGTTTAGGTCACCTACCTTGGAATTTACCCAGGGCAGAGAAGTGGCACGGAAAGGGGGAGTAGCGCAGAGCATGGCCAATGTGGAAAAGTGGAGTAGAATTGATACTGAATGCTGGAATGGAAAGCTGGAGCAGAGAGAGCCATGATGTAGAGCTGAGCTGACCTCATCCACCTGGAGCAAGTCTATGATTGAGACAAAGAACATAGCCCAGGGCCTGGGAAGAGAAGCTGGGGAAGAAAAGTCCATTTTTGGAGGGAAAATAGTCACAAATACTGGGGAATTCTTGAAAGTTACCATACATAGTCAGGGTAAGACTCATGCTCTGAAAAACCATGGCCTGATCTATAGGTTTAGTATTAGGTGGGCTGAGCATTGAAGAGCCTCAATACAGAGCCAATCTACACTAAAACCCTGGGTCAGAGGAAGAATCTGATACATCAATGGTAGCACATCAAAGTATTCAAATTTCCCAGAATTCAAAAAAATATTACAAGACATACAAAGAAACAGGATAAGATGGCCCATTCAAAGGAACAAAATAAAACAACAGAGGAAACCCAGACGTTGGAACAACTAATCAAAGACATTTAGTCAACTCTCCTAAGTTCAACAAGCTAAAGGAAACAATGATATAGACCTGAAGGAAATCAGGAAGATAATGAATGAACAAAAGGAAGAATTAGAAATGTTTTAAAGGAACTGAATGTTAATTTAGGGGATGGAAAATGCAGTAATGGAAATAAAAAATACGCTAGAGGGGTTCAATAGATTTGAACAGTCTGAAGAAAGAATCAGTGAAGTAAAAAGATAGGACAATTAAAATTACTGTCCGAAGAGCAGAAAGAAAAGACGATGAAAGAAAAAAAAAGCAGAGCCTAACATACCTGTAGGATAACATGAAACATACCCACACAAACATGGGAATCCCAGAAAGAAAACAGAAAGAAAAAGAGAGAATATATTTAAGATATAATGGTCATACACTTCCCAAAATTGATGAAAAACATGAATATGCACATTCAAGAATGACAAGGAACTCTAAATAAGCTTAACTTAAAGAGACCCACACTGATACACATTGTAATTAAATCAGGGTCTAAGAGAGGATACTAAATGCAGCAATTGAGAAGTGACTTGTCACGTACAAGGGATCCTCAATAAGACTGAATGGTGATTTCTCATCAGAAACTATGGGGGCAGTGGGATAATATATATATAGTGCTGGGGGGGAAAGGACAGCCAAAATTCTATATCCTTCACAAATGCAATTAAGACATTAACAGATGAACAAAAGCTGAGAAAGTTTGTCACCACTAGACCTGACCTACAAGATATGCTAAAGGGAATTCTTCAGTTTGAAAGGAAAGGAAGGACACTAGACAGTAGCCTGGAGCCATGTGAAGAAATAAAGATCTCCAATAAAGATAACTTCATGGGCATATACAAATGTCAGTATTTTATTCCCAGTATGTAATTCTATTTTTTAAAATCTCTTAAAAGATTTTAAATACAAATGCATAAGAAATAATCATATTTTTATGTTATGCAAATATGTGAAAATATAAAGAGGAAATGTGTGACAAGAACAACATAGAGATGAGTGCTGGGGATAGTAGAGATTGTGTATGCTATTGAAATTAAGTTGGTATTGACTCAAATTAGTTTGTTTTAAAACTTGGGATGTTGAGTATAAAACTCCATGGCAATCACAAAGAAAGTATCTAAAATATATACAGAAAAGGAAATAAGGAAGGGTCACTCAGTTACATCACAAAAGATGAACTATACACAAAAAAGATACAGAACTTACAAGAGTGGGTGTAGCTCAGTGTTTGAGCACATGCTTCACATGTACAAGGTCCCAGATTCAATCCCTGGAACCTCCTTTAAAAAAAGAAAAAAGAAACAAGGACCCAAAGACACAAATGGGTTGAAAGTCAAAGAATGGAAAAAAATATTCTACACAAATAGAAACCAAAAGAGAGGCAGGGTTGCAATCCTAATATCAGATGATATAGACTTTAAGTCAAAATCAGTGACAAGAGATAGAAGTAAAGAGATCTCACCACCAATATAGTATAACAATTATAAACATATATGCACCAAAACCACAGAACCCCAAAATACATGAAACAAACTTGACAAAACTCAAGGGAAAAATAGGCAGATCTCCAATAATAGTTGAGGCTTCTGTACACTATTTTCAATAATGGATAGGGCATCTAGACAAAAGACCAATAAGGAAATAGGACTTGAATGATACTAGAAACAAACTAGACCTAACAGACCTATATAGAACACTCCACCCAACAAGAGCAGAGTACACATTTTTCTCAAGTGTACATGGATTATTCTCCAGGATATTTTAGGCCACAAAACAAGTCTCAGTAAATTTTAAAAGATTGATCCAACATGAAGCATCTTATCCAACAACAATGGGATGAAATTAGAAATCAATAACAGCTCTGTAACCTATCTTCACATCTTGAGGAACTAGACAAAGATGAGCAAACTAAATTTAGAGGTGATATTCAGCATTGTTCTGAAAGTTCTAGCAAGAGCAATTAGGCAAGAAAAAGAAATAAAAGACATCCAAATGGGAAAGGAAGAAGTAAAACTGATTCTATTGTCATATGACATATCCTTTATATAACACTCCAAAAGAATCCACAAGAAAACTACTAGAACTAATATATGAATTCAGCAAAGTTTCAGGTTATAAGATTAATATACAAAAATGTTTCTATATACTAGCAAAAAATGATCTGAAAAGGAAACTTAAAAGACAATTTATTTTATAATCTTAAAGAATCATATATCTAGTAATAAATTTAACCAAGGAGGTGAAAGTCATGTACACTAAACTATAAAACATTGCTGAGAGAAATTAAAGGAGACACAAATAAATGGATAGGTATCCCATGTTCGTGGATAGGAAGACTTAAATCGTTAAAATGTCAGTATCACCCAAAGTGATATACAACGTCAATCAATTCCTATCAAAACCCCAGCAGCCATTTTTGCAAAAACGGAAAAGCCAATCCTCAAATTCATAGGGATCTCCGAGGGGCTCTAAATAACACACCAGCATTGTAAGAGAAGAATAAAGTTCATACTCACTAGGATAGCAATTATTAAAAAGAAAGAAAAACAGAAAATAACAAGTATTAATGAGGATGTGGAGAAATGGAAACCGTTGTACTTTGTTGGTGGGATTGTAAAATTGTGTAGCCACTGTAGAAATCAGTTTGGCTGTTCCTCAGATAGGTGGACATAGAATTACCATGTGACCTTGTCAATCCCACTTCTTGGTAAATATCCGAAAGAATTGAAAGCAAGGACTCAAAACAGATATTTGTTCATAGCAGCATTATTCACAATAGCCAAAAACAACCCATTGTCTATCAGCAATGGATAAACAATGTGGTCAGTACATAAATGGAATATTATTTTGCTATTAAAAGGAATGAAATTCTGATACATGCTACAACATGGATGAACCTTGAAGACATCATTTTAAGTGAAATAAACCAAACACAAAAAGACAAACATTGTGTGATCTCACTTATGTGAAATACCCAGAATAAGCAAATTCATGGGGACGGAAAGTTGATTATAGTTAAAGGATGGGGGAAATGGGGGGTTATTGCTTAATTGGTGTAGAGTTTCTGTTTGACGTAATAAAAAAGTTTGGATAATGGATGTTGGTGTTGGTAGCACAATATTGTGAATACCACTGAATTACAGTTGAAAGTGGTTAAAATGGGAAAATTTGATTTGTTTTTATGTTGATACAATTTTTAAAAAAATTATCATATTCTGATAGCTAGTAAGTAATATAGCCAAGACATGAATGTTGACCAGTTGAAATTTAATAGCAATTACAAAAATAATTATCACCTATTATGTGCTTGGTAAATTTTAATGCTCACAGTAAAGTAATGATGAGATAACAGATTTACTGAAGGTCATTGCTAGTGACAAAGTGGAGATTGAAATTCAGTTCTTACTTCCAAGGTAATGTTCTTTCATTAAATTGTTTATTATATATATATATTTTATATAGAAAAACATATTTATATTTTATATATATATATTTTAAATTTGTCATATTTGTAAGAAAAATAGTAATATTCTTTTTAATATCTTTATTAGAGCTTCTGAAGATCTCAAGACTCGTATGGTAGTGGCTGACACAATGGAAGAGTTTCAGAAAGCACTAGATTCTGGAAAGGTAAGAGATTTCTGAAAAGTTTTGAATATAAAAATATTTCAATGAATCATTTTTTAAGACTCATTGAATTTATGCATGGTATTAATCTCTTTTTCGAGGCCAGTAACACAAGAGGATTATTTATTACTCAATATTATGTACTCTTTATTTTCCACTTGCTTTCTAAAAGCATTGCAATATTATATCATTTTTAGATATCACTATGAACTAATTACATAAAACCTTTTTCTCCTACTGGATATGCCAGCTAAACAACATGCATGTCTTTTATCACTGATGTCTTCATTATTGAAATATTTCATTTAGTTGTTTCAGTTTGATGTAAATTCCTAATGTAAGCATTTTTCTAGTTTAGAAATGTAATGAGCAGATTCCTAAAACAAGATGAAAAGTCAATTTCTTTCAATTCCTTGACCATACATTTTTACCCAGATTTTGAGTGATTGAACTTTCTCAGTAATTGGGGAGAAGAGAAGTATTGCTCAGGTCTAAACCTGTTTTTCAGAACAGGTGGATACTTCTGGCTCCTTGAAACTACTTAGGTTTTTTCTAATAAGGTTGTTTAATGGCCCCTTAAGCTTTCATAAGTTTTATATATTTATGTCTGTGGTTTTTCTTAGCCTGAAATTTTAAATTTCATAAGGAAAAGATCTTCATTTGCAAAATGATTAGTTATTGGAATGAACTATGAGCTTCAGTACTCTGGTATTCATGGTTTTTTGTTTTGTTTTGTTTTTTATTCACATTTGAGTATACAGGCATTCCTATGTCCCCACATTACACATGAGAAAACCATGGCCCAGAATCTAAATGAATTACCCTGAGCAGAAGCAGACCTAGTGCTATAATTTAGATCCCTCTTCTCACTAGGTTTAATGCACTTTCCTTTGTGTCTTCTTTTTTTCCCGATTTATGCTGAGAATATAGGGCAAAATTTTCACTGTTTTTATGGTCATAACCTATTAATATGTCTTGTTGCATGAGCTAGGCAAATTAGTTAATCTCTCTGACTCTGTTTATTAATCTGTAAAATGAGCCCAAAATAGATCATCTCAAAATCTCTTTAGAACCATAACTCTTTGGTGTTTAACTTTCTGTTTTTCTTGCTTTATTTCCTTTGTAATCTTCCATGTTTCTAGGTTCCATTATTTGTCAGTTGACTGAGATTGCCCACTGCTAGTAACAAGGCTAGAGAATGGACAGACATCTGATGCAGTGTTTATTTTTCCTCTCATTGTAACTTATTTATGATTATTTTCTTTTTGTTCCACTAAGGATTAGATTTTTAAATTTCCTTTATTATAGAAATACGATAGTCAGTTTTGCAGTACTGTCTATTAAAGACATTGCATAAGAGTTAATAAATCAGGGAAGCCGATGTGGCTCAAGTGATTGGACTCCCGTCTACCATGTAGGACGTCCAGGGTTCGATTCCCTATCAGTAAATCCATTGCTGGTCCCAGTAAATAATTAACTACAGAAATGAATCCCAGCAGGTATTATTGGAATCGGATCTTTTAATTCTAATATTAGATAAGCTACTGTAGAGATTTTATCATCTATTCTCATGTAGAACGCGTAGTATTGTAGTTGTATGTCCAAAGAGTACATAGTGGCCAGAAAATCATCTTTGTTTCTCATATTCAGTAGTCAGTTCCATCCTCCACCTCGCCTCATGTTGGTCAGCGCAGATGTGTTGACTGATCATCAAGGAACCTTTGAGGCCATTGTAAATAAAATTCTATTTACTGGGAGGCAAAAACAAAAGGGGGCTTTGAAACTTGAATGTGGGTGAAAGTTTGATTTTTCTGCTCTTCCCTATTGGTATAAATGAAAAAATAATAATTTTTTTATCTGATTTTATAGGGCTTGATTTTAGTAAGTTTTTCCAAAGGGAGAATTTTAATTTAATGAAGAATAAATATTATCTAAAGTAATGTGTATTTTTTTGTAGTTGT
The DNA here is from genome assembly GCA_029593785.1 of Cabassous unicinctus. Classification (NCBI taxonomy): domain Eukaryota; kingdom Metazoa; phylum Chordata; class Mammalia; order Cingulata; family Chlamyphoridae; genus Cabassous; species Cabassous unicinctus. The sequence goes on from JAQZBX010077719.1 coordinate 13,536, forward strand.
CATACATTACTTATCTGTTATTGATGACTGATTTTCAAGTATTGATATTTCTCCCCATGAGCATTTTTTACTAAGGAATTTAAGAAATTACAGTTTGTGAAAGATTGTATCTTTTCTAAGATAGTGTCTTTTTAAAACATAGATATAGAAATAATCAGAAATAAAAACTTAAAAACCTTTCCATGGCTGAATAAATTGTTTTAAACTGCTGTCCTTTCATGTTAATGAAGATAAAAAGAATTAAAACATGCTTTTTGCAAAATTGTCATGTGTAAGTCCAAATACATTCAATAACAACTTTACTTGAATTTGTTCCTGTGCTACAAAACATGGCTTCTTTATTTTGATTTGATTTTAAATTGGTAATAGAGACATACAAACTTTAAGGTTTAGTGATTCTTTTCTACAAAAAGACTTTGTTTACTGTAAAAATTGTTAAATTACAGGAAAAATAGAGCTGCAAATTTTTGTAACTTAAAAGTCAAATTTTTCAAAGCAACCAGATTTATTACCCAAAGAGAGTTTTTAAATTTTAATTGTCTGGATATTTTTATCATTGTATAATTAGTAAAGTTTTTTCCCTATTCTATCTTTTGTAGCAAATTTAAACACTTCTATGAATGTACATTTGTTTCATCCTTTTTGTTTGTATAAATGCTAATAATTTACCAAGTCTCGATACAGGCAAGTGACTTTG
>JAQZBX010077720.1:0-14230 GCA_029593785.1 Cabassous unicinctus
TTGGCTTTTATAAAGGGTATTTATTTAGGGTAGAAGCTTATAGTTACCAGGCCATAAAGAATAAGTTACTTCCCTCACCAAAGTATGTTGCCACATGTTGGAGCAAGATGGCTGCTGACATCTGTAAGGGTTCAGGCTTCCTCTTCCTCTTAAGGCTCTGTGGTCCCAGCTTCTTCCAATATCAGCTGTAGGTTGGGATGAGTCTCACCTCTCTCCTGGGGCTCATTTCTCTCTGGGCTCAGCTGCTCTGCTCTCTCCACAAGTCCAGCTATAAACTATCAGGCAAATGGCTTGTCTCTCTTCGAAGGGCCTCTGCCATGTCTAATGGAGCATTGTCTCTTTCCTTATGTATCTACTTCTCTGTGTATTTACTTCCTGGAGTTCCAGAATTGAACTCTACCACTATTTCCTCTGCCATGTCATTTTTTTCTGTGAGTCCCCACACACCAAGGGAGCAGGTACTCAATGTCCTACTGACTGGCCCAATCAAAGCCTTAATCATTATTTAATCAAGTAAAAGTGAAACCTCTGAATCCAAACCTTTCTAAAATGCCCAGAGGAACAGATCAGTTCGCAAACATAATCCAATATCTATTTTTGGAATTCATAAACAATATCAAGCTGCTACACTTGGTTAACCCAAAATAAATAATCATTTTTTAGATGACTCAGAAGTCAAAGGCCACCCAGATATGCTAATGAGTTAGGGATGTATCTAAGTAATAAAAATAAGTGTTTGAATTAAGATTCAGTTGAGGGGAGCGGATGTGGCTCAAGCGGTTGAGCGCCTCTTCCCCATATGAGGTCCAGGTTTCAATCCCTGGCCTTGGTACCTAAAAAAAAAGAAAAAAAAGATTCAGTTGAAATAGAAATTTCTTTCAGTTTCTCTGCTCTAGCTTTCCTAGGTATTTCATTCCAATATCTAGAGAGAGAGAGTTGTGGAGTGATGAGCAAAATGGATCTAAGGCTGTGGAAGGAGACTGGCTGTGTGGATTTAGACATCATGGGGATGAGTGGGAGGAGCGTCCCAGGATTATATTCTACCTTGGCTGCATTAACGTCACCATCCTGTTACTGTATCTGTCATAGTACAATAATCAATCTCACACAAATTAGAAAACAGGTAACAGTTCAGGTTCAGAGGGTAAGCAAAAGAAATTATGGAATGGATAGCTTAAAGTAACTCCAGTTTAAAGGAGTTTTATATTCCCTGAGTATTTTACTTTGACTCTCTTTAAGCAAAACTGAGTTAAAGATTTTTGGTTCAGGTTGTTTATTTGAGACATTGTCCAAAGAAGTAGTAAGGAGGGAGGTGGGAGAGTCAAGAGAAGAAAGTCTATTTTAGTGTGCATTAATGAGGACACTGCAGTAGTAACCCAGATAAATTATGCCAAAACCTCTAAGAAGTGCACTGCACAGATTATCCTCCTGAATGATCTATATAGTAGCTGGGAAACTGGCTTTTCAACTGGCTCTGATCCCCCCAGTTATTGAACATTGTCCCCTGTTAACTTCCCCCTATTTTCATGTCTGCTGAACAACTTTATGACTTCAGAAAATGCTCTGAGGTAGAAAAATGGAAAGAGATACAAAACCAGGGTGGGATGGCCCCTGTCAGTAGGAATCAGAAGTATCCATCACAACTTTGGCTTAAAAAAAGAGAAGAGCCAAGAGGATGTGGTTCCATCTCAACTGAGCTTTTATAAAATAAGAATTATCTGTAATTTCAATGCCAAAGGATGAGTGAGTCAAAGAAAAGTGTCCTGGCTTATTTATTTATGTGTTTATGGTTTATCCATCCTATATTTATCAACTACCTATTTTCTGTCAAGCACAGCTAACTTCTAAATAATACCAAATGTGAAAGGTCCTACTTTCTTGGAATTCACAATGTGATGGACACAATGGAGAAAGAGGTAGACAATTAAATCACTGTGGGGTAAATGTTATAGCAGGGCCATATAGGGTATAGATGGAACACAGGTGGAATTGGCAGGTTCTGAAAGTGTGACACAAGCTTTGCTTGAAAGAGTGATTTCTAAGCTAATGATGAAGATTCAGTTGAAATTTCATAGGCAAAAAGAGAAGGGAATATTTTCCAGGTAGGAAAAAATAAAGATTTATAATTCTTACACAACATTTATAGGACTGTTTCTATATTTTTTATCCAGTCTGAAGTGGATTGGGACCCATTTGCAACAGAGCATAGTAAGTATTCCATGCTCAGTAAGTGTTAACTTTACTGCCACCACCACCACCATATTATCATCATTGGTATCTTGTGTCCCTCAGGTAATCCCAGGAAATGCAAATATTTCAGAATCCCTTTGCCTGTGGGGTGAACCAAGAAAAGGTAAAAGTAAGAGCTAGTATTCATAGTATTCCTAGAAGATAGACAAGAGCCTGAGACTTTTGTTAAAATAATGCAATGAAAAACATCATGTGGTTTCAGTTATTGTAAGAAGGTACTTTAATATTAAGAAATACTCTATAAGAGAATGGTTATGAGCCAGGGGATTATCATCAGAGAGGATTGTGTTTCAGCTAAATCTCCATGGATCAGTATTGTGATTTTTAACAATAATAAAGCTTATATATGCTTAAATTTCTGAAACTGTAAAATGGCTATATAAATTCATCTGGCTTATGAGAGAGTTATGAGGATTAAAATATATCATTCATACACAGTGTCTTAGTTTGCTAAGCTATGATAAATATTTCACAATGGGTTGGTTTAACAACAGGAATTTATTGATTCACAGTTTTGAGGCTAAAAGTACAATATCGAGATACCAGCAAGCCTTGTTTTCTCCTGGAATCCATAGGATTCTAGTGCTGGCTGCCAACAATACCAGGGGTTCCTTGTCTTGTAGCTGTGCCTCCTATCACATGGTGATGGCCTCTTCATTCTGGCTTCTGTGACTTCCATGCTCTCTTTAAAAGGCCCTCCATTAATACAGATTAAGGCCCACACTGATTCAGTTGGCCACAAATTAATTAAAAATAGCATCTTCAGAAGGTTCCATTAAAAATGTTTTCACATCCGCAGGATGCAGATTAAAGTAAGAACATGGGTTTATTGGAGTACATAACTCAACCTACCACACACAGCTTGAAACACAGTGCCTGAACCCTCTTTAGTTTAAATGAACGCTAATGTCAGGGAGTTCCAGGAAGATAGTGTCGGACTTGTCAGATGGGACTAAACTGTCTCATAAAAACAACAGAGAAAGGGCCAAAAGCTGTTCAAGGGACCTGCTTTGGGGGTCAGCAGACAAAGACAGTGCTGTGCAACCTGCAGGAGAGCAAGGGACAGAGAGACAAGGAACCTGAAATAACAAATGTGAGTTACTAAGCCCCCGCATGGGTGGGAAGGGTACCCATTCCCCACCCTCAAGATGTGCAGCCTGGATAAAACTCCTGGTTCAATGCAGCCAACTGAGAGGGGATCAGATGTCTTCCTCCCTGGGAAAGGGAGGGTATGTTGGAGGATGGAGAGTGGTTTCTCTCCAGTGAATTTGGCCTGCAGAGCCCACTTTGAATCTTGGCTCTGGCCAGACAAGAAACACGGGCAAGCAGAGGTTGAAAAATCTCCATGGAAAAGTTCACTGATGAGAGCCAACTGCAAGGAGAAAAATTGCTTTTAAGACTCTCTTTAGTTCCAATTCCTGGGAGAAAATTTGCACCTTGTTAGTGAGTCCCTGGCCCAATTTTGATAACTTAAGCTGGGCAATGTTAAAGGCTCAGAATAAGTTGAACCAAAAATTTTTAGTGCCCCCCCCCCCAAAAAAAAACACTAGGGAAGAGAGAGAAATTGACCATCAGAATAAATTCACCAGCATAGACATGAGCAAAACATTACAAGCCATACAAAGAAAGAGGAAGAGATGGCCCAGCCAAAGGAACAAACCAAACTAATCAATGATAATCACACAAATCTCCTAACTCAATTCAAAGAATTGAAGGAAAATATAACTAAAGAGATAAGGATATTAAGAAGACACCGGGTAAGCATAAAAAACAACTTGAAAGCCTGAAAAGAAAAGTAACAGAGCTTATAGGAATGAAAGACACAATGGATGAGATTAAAAATACATTAGAGGCACATAATGGCAGATTTTAATTGCTCAAAGGCAGAATTAGGGGAGCAAATGTGGCTCAAGCAGTTAAGCACCAACCTTCCAGATGGGAGTTCTTGGGTTTGGTTCCTGGTACCTCCTAAAGAAGACAAACAATGAACAGACAATGAGCAGGCAACAAGAAAAAAATAGCAGACAACAAGCAGACAATGAGCAAAAACAAATGAGCAGGGAATGGAGGTGGCTCAAGCAGTTGAGTGCCCACTTCCCACATGGGAGGTCCCAGGTTTGGTTCCTGGTGCCTCTAGAGAAAAAAAAACAGACAATGATCAGACAATGAGAAAAAACAATGAGCAAACAGATGAGGGAGCCATCTCAGAGGGGAGAAAAAAGACAGAATTAGTGATCATGAGGACAGAACATCTGAACTGGACAAGATAAAAGAACAGAAAGAGAAAAGAATGGAAAAAAAATGGAACAGGGTTGTGACAGTTTGAGATTATTTTATGTATCCCCAAAAGAGAAAGATTATGTTTGCAAACTAATCTGGGTGTGATACCTTTTGATTGCATTAGATTCAGCAGAAATGTCTTTGATTAAACTACCTGTTAAGATTAGGGCTTTGATCCCCCAGCATGGAACATAACTCCAAGACTGAGCCTCACTGGCACTGAAGAATTATTACCAAGTGCCAAATATCAATGCATCTTCAAAAAAGACCTTGACCAAAAGGGGGAAATATTAAATACAAATGAGTTCTTATGGCTAAGAGATTTCAAAATGAGTCAGGAGGTCATTCCAGAGCTTACGCTTATGCACGTCTCAGCAGGATCTCATTTACTGGCACAGTAAACAGTGCCTCAAACCGTGGGGCTCCTGAGGGCTCTAGAGACATCCAGACACTATAAGCAGGGCAGACAAGTTCAGGAAATTGTTTTGAAATTTATGCTTCCCAGTATAACAGAGTTAGACTCATTTATAGTTTCCTTACGCATGACTTTTCTGCCCCTTTTATTTGAACCTATAATTTTACTATACTTGTTAAATGTATGTCCCAGAGACTTAAATCTTTGGTCTGTCCATGTGCCAGTTGAGCCCTAAATCTCAGCAGAATATGCAACACCTAATTTCCAGTTCATTGGGCTCACATAGGACAAATAACAAGGATATGATAATGGACAACACCCATCCCAAGGAACAGAGAGTGTCTGTAACTGCAAACAAGATAGTTCCATCCATCTGCCCCATGGGATCTAAGCCCTCTCTCAATTAGAAACAACGTGCATATACCATCCCAAAATCCTCAAGATTGAGGAATGAACAATGGGCTAAAGAAGACTTATTATTATTCTATTATAGACATTATTATTCTAGCAATGGAAGAACTTTCATCACTGATATAAAGGCAGTGGCCACCAGAACTTCTTAAGAGATTGAGAGAGAAGAATATGGGTGTAATATGGGGACATTTTCAAGACATTGGAATTGTCCTGCATGACATTGCAATGATGGATACAGGCCATTACACATTTTGTCATAACTACAAAATTGTGAGGGACAGAGTATAAAATATAATGTAACCTATAGTAAATATTCAGTAGCAAGACTTCAATATGTGCTCATTAATTGTAACAAATGTACCACACTAATGAAGGAAGTTGTTAATGTGGGAAAGTGTGGGGGGGGAGGGGGTGGGATATAGGGGGAATCCCTTATATTTTTTATATAACATTTATGTAATCTAAAGCTTCTTTTAAAATAAAAAAGATAACAAAGAAAGATTAGGGCTTTGATTCAACCATATCAGTCATGCCTGACTCAGGTTGAGTCCCTGCCTCCTTGGTGGTCAATATAAACAGACACTTACTCAAGAAGACACGTTGTGAGGTGAGAGAATTCTGCCAGTTTTGATCCTGGCGCCCTAGGGAGAGATGATCCATTCACCTGATAGTTTGCAGCTGACCTTGGGAAGAGAAGATATAGAAGACCCAGAAAGAAATGAGCCCTATGCCAGAAGAGAGAGGAAGCCCTGAGAGACAAACTCTATGCCAGGTTGCAGCGGAGAGAGGAAACCCAGAGGGGAAGGCTGCACACTTGCAGAGATCAACGATCATCTTGCTTCAACATGTGGCAACTGACTTTGGTGAAAAGAAACCTTGAGTTGGACTCTTTAGGGCCCTGTATCTATAAGTTTTTACTACAAATAAATACCCTTTATAAAAGCCAACAGATTTCTAGTACTTTGCATTGGCACCCTTTTGGCAGACTAATACAAGAGTCTCAGGGAATTGAATGACAACACAAAATGCACAAATATATGTGTTAATAGTGTCCTAGAAAGAGAAGAGAATGAAAATGGGCAGAAAGAATATTTGAGGAAATAATAACCAAAAATTTCCCAACCTTTGTGAAAGACATAAATATTAATATCCAAGAAAGACAACACACCACAAACAGAATAAATCCAAATACATCTACCCCGAGACACCTACTATTCAGAATAACAAGTATTAAAGTTAAAGAGAGGATTCTGAAAAAAGCAAGAGAAAAGCAAAGCATCTCATTCAAGGAAACCTCAATAAGATTGAGTGTCGACCTCTCATCAGAAATCATAAAGGTGAAATGACAGCGGTATGATGCGTTTAAGGAAGTGAAGAGAAAAACTGCAAGCCCAGAATTCTGTATCTGAAATTCTGTATCTGTATTATTGTAATGTCTCTACAATAATAGTTAGAAACTTCAATACACCACTCTCAGTATTGGATAGGACATATGGACAGAAGATAAATTAAAAAAAACAAAGATCTTGAATAATATGATAAATGAACCAGACCTAACAGATATTGATGGAGCATTATACCACAAAACAGCAAGATACACATTCTTTTCAAGTGCTCATAGATCCATCTCCTGGATAGACCATATGTTGGGTCTCAATAAATTTAAAAAGATAGAAATTATATAAAACACTTTCTCTGATCATAATGGTATGAAGCTGGAAATCAATAATGGACAGGAAAAGGCAAAATTCACACATATATGGAGATTAAACAACACACTCTTAGAGTCAGTGAATCAAGGAAGAATTTGCAAGAGACTTCAGTAAATATCTTGAGACTGATGAAAATGAGAACACAACATATCAAAACCTATGGTAAGGGAATGCTTGTAGCCCAGTGGTTGAGCACCTGCTTTGCATATACAAAGTTCTGGGTTCATTTCCCGGTACCTGAAAAAAAAAAAAAGAAGAAGAATACTGCAACGGAAGTGCTGAGAGGGAAATTTATAGCTTTCCATGCTTACATTAAAAAAGAAAAAAGAGTTAGAGTAGAAGATCTAACTGCATACCTGGAGGAGCTAGAAAAAAGAATAGCAAACTAATCCCAAATCAAGACAAAGGAAAGAAATAGTAAATATCAGAGCAGAAATAAATGAAATCGAGAACAACAACAAAAAAATAGAATCAACAAAACCAAAAGTTGGCTTTTTGAGATCAAGAAAATGGACAAACTCTTAGCTAGAATGGCAAAGAAAAAACAGATGATAGAAATAAGTAAAATCAGAAATGGGAGGGGGGACATTACCACTGATCTCATAGAAACAGGAGAACTCATAAGAGGATATTATGAACAATTGTATGCCAAAAAGCTAGACAATGTAGATGAGATGGACAAATTCCTAGAAACACATAAATCATCTACATTGACACTAGAAGAAATAGAAGACCTCGATAAACCAATCACAAGTAAAGGGATTGAAACAGTCATAAAAAAACTCCCAAAGATGAAAAGCCCAGGATCAAATGACTTCACAGGGGAATTCTACCAATAATTCAAAGATGATCTAATACCAATCTTGTTCAAGTTCTTCCAAAAAAAATTGAACAAGAAAGAATGCTATCAAACTCATTCAATGCAGCCAGCATCACCCTAATACCAAAACCAAAAAAGGATGCAATAAAAAAGAAAATTACAGACCAACATCACTAATGAATATAGATGCAAAAGTCCTCAACAAAATACTTGCAAACCGAAACCAAAAGTACATTAAAAGAATTATACAACACGATCGAGGGGTTTTTTCCCCCAGGTATGCAAGGGTGTTTCAAGACAAGAAAATCAATTAGTGTTATAAACTACATTAATAAATTGAAGAAGAAAAATCACATAATCCTCTTGATTGATGCAGAAAAGTGTTTGAAAAAATACAGCATCCTTACTTGATATAAAACACTCCAAAAAATAGCAAGAGAAGGAAGCTTTTTCAATATGTTAAAGTGCATATATGAAAAACCTACAGCTCATTGTATTCAACAGTGAAAGCCTGAAAGCTTTTCCCCTGAGCTCAGAATAGCAGCTATGTGTGACAGGGGAAGTATAGAGAGATTGAGAGGTGATGAGTTTTTTTGTTTATTTGTTTGTTTTTTGTTTATTATTCTTATTGGAATAATGAAAATGCTCTAATAATGATTGAAATGATGAATGTACAACTTTTGATTATACCAAATGCCATTTATTGTCCACTTTGGATGGATTATATGCTTTATTAATATGTATCAATAAAAAATTGTATGTATAAATCACCAGCCATGTGGATGGTGGGTCACTGGGCTTTACACAAACTTTGGTTAGGACTAACTATATCTAATAAAGATCATGGTGTAATATGGACTAATAAAAACTTAAATGTCATTATTATCCTCCTTGTTTTTAAATATTCAAGTGAGGTTCCTCTTCAATAGACTACACAAAATATTTTCAAGGATGATATTTTCCTGTGGTATTAAATAGGACTACCCTCTTATTCTAATAGTTATTAGTTTAGCTACCTTTCTGCAAGTTACTTTCAATGTTGATGCTTATTCTCTTCATGATTTTAAAGTTAGAAGCACATTAGAAATCAATAAAATTGAATTAGGCATGAGATTCTAATATTGCAGCAATTCACAAAGTGACAGAAGCAGGTACATTCAGTGGGATTTAACCAAAGATAATTCCAAAGCACTTATTACTTTGGGACATTTCCAGTGGTCCACCGTAAGTCACCCCACTCTCAATAACATCGAGAATGAGCTGCCCAGGACAAAGTTGACATATGTACATTGTATTCCTTGGTGCTAAGAGGTAAGATTATCTACAACTACAAGCAAAACATTTTCTTCCATCTTCCCTATAAGATCTAAGCCCTCTCTCAATCTGAAGCAAAGCGGGCATCTCTATCCCCAAATCCTCAAGGTTGAGGAATGAACAAAGATAAGGGGGGAATGCAACCATGGGCCAAAGAAAACTTTTTATTTTTATAGTAGTGGAAGAATATGTAATATTGATATAAAGATAGTGGTTATCTGATAGTCTAGTGGGGGGCGGGGAATAATAGGTAGAACACAGGGCATTTTTAGGGCATTGGAATTAAGTGTAAACCACAATGTATACTATAGGCCTTTGTTAGTAGCAATACTTCAATATTTATTCATTCATTGTAACATATGTACCAGTACTGTAAGATGTTATTAATAGAAAAAGATGTGGAAGGTGGAGTAGGTGGGTATATGGGAATCCCTTATACTTTCAATGTAACTTTTCTGTAATTTAAAACCTCTTTAAAAGTAAAGCTTATTATATGGAAAAAATTAAAAGTGAGATCTGATGGAAACCAAGCAGCAGGATCAAAGTATAAAGCCAACTTAGTTCTCTTTTCCTATTTTTGGTGAGCTCATTTTGTTGCAGTGTGCACATGTTTGAGAGAAAAGGTTAGAAAATGTGCTTATCGGATGACATGGAAGAGGCAATGGAAGAACAGAGACATTTAACTTTGATGGTACCACGATTTTTAAGAAACTTTATAATTCTGTCAATCTATTTCATTTCATAATAGATCACTTTGAGTTCAGTTGCAAATAAAATTCCTCCCTGTATCCACCTTCCTAGTTTTGCTCTCAGCATCTCTCACCTGAGCAATTTCACCACAACAAACAGGTAAGTTTCCACAGCTCAATTCAAACAATGGCATTCTCCTGTTCAAACTCCTTTAAACCTTCCTGAAATAAAGTGCATATTCCCTAAGGCAGGTATTCACAGTGCTTTATAAACTCACCAAAGCTAACCTGCCATTCTTCTTTCCTCATCGTTTGTCTTACGTAGCGCATACAGCCACATAATTCTTGTTCTGAAATTCACCATTTGATTTTGCATCTTCACAGCTTTCCACATGAGGTTTCTTACTACTAAAAACTCTGCACCTTAATTTTCTCTATCTGGGAATGCCCTGCTAATCCTTCAAAGTGACCTCAAAGGCCACCTTCTCTACATAATTTTCTCTGACTACCCTTGGCAAAAATAAAAAATAAAAAAATGTAAAAGAACTGCTGTTCCCTCAACACTGTGCCTACATTTCTTATAGCACTAACATTCTCACCATCTGCCTCGTATAAACAAATTTGGTGCATCGGTCCAAATCCTTCATTTGATCATAAACTCTTAATGTTAGAAAACATGTCTGATTCATTTTTCAGCACAGGTTCTGCAGCCTAGCATACTACTTCACACATATTAGGCACTCCAACAGCAACAACAAAAAGGTTACTTAAATAACTCATCATTTATAATAAAACGTTAATTCTGATTATATTTAGCTGAAGCAATTTAAAATGTTCACACATATTGAAGGGGATGATCCGAGATATAATTGTACATTGGTGAATTCTGCCTGGCTTAAAGCGATTAGCAGCTGCTTTCCTATCCAAGTAGAATAATAATCATGCCCAATGGAACTCTGCCCATGGGAATGGAGAAGGATTATGAGATTTTCAAGGATCTCAACTAAGAGACGATTCCTGGTTATTACAATCCTGATATCCTAAAAATATACATTTTAGCATATATAAAAATGGAAGTTTTAAAATTTTTTAAATGTTTTCAGACATTGTAATTGACCTCTTGCTAATTACATAGTTTGTGAAAAACACATTTTATTACCTAAGTTTGATTTCACATTTTTCACATTCACCTAGTCAATAGGAGTTTCTCTCAAAAAAGTGTCATGTTAATGAGATATTAGTAAAATCAATACAGTAGGTCTTGGAATAAGAATAAAAGATTCTTTAATTTCCTAGAGAAAGTTATTATGAAATCCAGGCATCTGTGTTTTAGCTAAAATGTGGGAAGGGAGAAAATAAATAGAACACTCTGTATTTCCTCCTCTGCCGCCTCCTCCTCTGCCTTCTGCTTTGTTGCTGTAGTTTGTTCTTCTCTGACCAAGGATAGCCACTGACCAGAGTAGTCAGGCTTGGGTGCATCATTTAATTCTCTTCGAGTCTATCGTCTAAATAAAACTAACACCATCAGTTAGATTATTCCTCTTGAATTTGAAGGGGAAAAACGTTGGTGTGCTGGCACATGAAGAATTGTACTAAATTTTCATTCACCTCCTCATAAAAATTTATAAATGTGCATATAACCATTTTATATTTAACTCATTTCAGGAGACTATGTATGCACAATAAAATTGTCATAATATTACTGAACTTATGCTTTGTAGAGAAAATTATTTTCTTACATGGGCAATAAAAAGGAATTGAAAACTCTCCCCCTTTTTGGAATAGTTTATAGAGAATTGGAAAGACAGACACACAAAATAATATATTAACATAGATACTAGCTGTAGACTTGAAGAGAAATAACTACTACACCCAAGTCATCTGGACTACCCTGGTCAGTGCCAATCCATGGTCAAAGATGAACAATAGCAACAGCAACAAAACAAAAGGAAAAGAAAGGAAGAGGAGGAAAGAGGAGAGTAAGGAAAGAGAATGTTTGTGACTCAGTGTATTGTATCTCCAAATAAACCATGATTGCTTTTTAACATTTTTTAAATCTCTCCTAAAATGGAGCTTCATTATGGCCAAGATGGTAAATATTTTAATTTTCTTTTTATGTCTAATACCTAGTATAGTAGGAGATATTTTTAAAAAACTATTGAATAAATAAATGAATTAATAAACTATTCTCTTTGACAAAGAGAATAAACTATTCTCTTTGACTATTCTCAAAGATCATTGGCTTTGATCTCATTACACCTGGCCTGGATAATACACAAATGTTGAATTTGGGTTCTGTTCGACTCAATCTTTGTTTTAATGTCATGTAATAAATGGGACCCAGTATACATGTGGAGGGTTTCTGTTTGGATTGGACAGGAGACAGATTTTTTTATTATTTCTCTGTAACCAGCCTATCCACCTCCAAATGTGGTAGGTGATTACCCCAGCTGTAGTAGGATTTTCCATTTTTATGTAGTTTCTACTCTAAAACCAAAAAATCTATATTTAATCATCAATTGCTCCTGATATTAGACATATACAATCTCACTAATGATTTATATTTTCTATCACTGTAACTTTTCTTGTGTGATTGGATTAGATGATCATTTTTCAAAACGTCCACATAGGTAGAAATAATCCCAACGACATGCTGTAATGGGTAGAAACATGTGCATGCTTGCTGTACTGCATTCACCTTAGTTTTCTGTAGTATTTCTAAAAATATTTCTCATTCCTATAAGTGTTTAGAATTTTGACTCCAAGCTCATTAATATCTCCCTAAAATGATGCTTTTAAAATAAATGTTAATTTTCACTTATATTAATTACTATACTCTAAGCCCAGTGATAGATACTGTAGAAACCCCAAGGAAACATTGGAAAAAGCTTTGTTTTAAGTGGCTTCTAATATATTGAATATCAAGGCTAATTTAGATGGCACAATAGACAAACAATATAAAACAGAATATATTATACTCCATTATGTGATGATAAAAAAACATTATGAAAGCTTTAAAAGAAAATGAGGAAGATAAGTAGATGTTAATTAAGCAATTATGTAGTTCCAAGCTTAATTAATTGCAATGATTTACAGAGTTATTTTATTCTTTAATCTCTTCATTCAATAATTTCTTTGAGGCACATAATATGAATTAATTAATGAATTAAATAATAAAATTTTTAATATGTTTTGGAAGTCAAGGCTAAAATAGTGAAGGAAAAAATATTATATTCCTGCCCTCACTGAAGATTACATTTTAATGGGGAACACAATTCATTGTGATGGTAGCACAATATTGTGAACGTAGTTAACAGTAGTGAATTATGTATCTGAATGTAGTTAAAAGGGAAATTTTTAGGTTGGATATATGTTACTAGAATAATAATTAAAAGAAAACAAACAGGTCCATATGACAAAAACAGGGAACCCTAATGTAAACCATGGACTATCATCAATAGTATAATTATAAAAATGTTCTTTCATCAATTGTAACAAATGTACTACACTAATGCAAGGTGTTAATAATAGAGTGGCATATGGGAACTCTGTGGTTTATGCATAATTTTTCTGTAAATCATAATGTCTATAATAAAAACTTAAGGACACCCCACCCCCCATCAAAAAAATAAAAACAGCTAGCATTATTTAGCTTACTGCAGCAAGGGAGAATGTACACCAGAGGAATTGTGAGAGGGATACATTATAGGATTTGGGCCTAAACTGGATGAGAGAAAGTATAAATTCTGAAGAGAAGACAATGAAGGACTGGGCATTAACAAAATCCAGCATTTACTATTTTGTAAAGAATGAGAAGCCTTCAAAAAATGTTTGGTTAGAATCTGCAATAGAACTGGAAAAATAAGGAGCATGTGCTTTCATTCAAATCTAAGAAAGCTCTGATTTCAAAGTTTCATTATTCCTATTTTCACTATGAGAAAACTGAAAACCACCAAATTTAAATAGTTTTCCAAGTTCAGTTAGCTATAATGTTTCAGAGTTATCATTTTAACATAGGTTTTTTATCCAAAATTAATAGTTTTCTCATTACTGGCATATGGACTTTAAAAAAGAGGTGCAAAACAAGTTGGGAGGTTTAGCGTCAGAGAGGTTTTAGATAGGTAGCCAGAGGAATCCAGTCTCTATCTTACTCACTAGCATATCTCCAGGACCCCATATAATGGTTGATTTCTTATAGTCACTCAATAGAAATATACTGAACGAAGGTATGAATGAATGAATAACACAAGCAGAAGCATGATGGTGGTAATAAACAAAGATTTCATGTTTTGTGTAACTGTGAACTTTCATTTTCATTTTTTTTTTAAGGTTTTTT
>JAQZBX010077721.1:0-14186 GCA_029593785.1 Cabassous unicinctus
GTATATTAATTAAGGAACCTGTGTTTAACTCCACCCCAATTATTCATTAGCACCCCGATGCTATAAAATCTTAGAATTACTGTAGACCAGGGAGGCAGTTTTGGGCCAGAAGGCCACTGTGCTCCATTGCTTGCACAACCAATAAAACTTTCTTTGTGAAAGATTCTGAAGCCCAAATGATACTGAGCAAAAACAGTTTCCTTCCTCCAGATGCGGCTTTAAACTGAGACACCAGGGTTTCAGAGAGAAAGGGAGTCTTATCAGATAAGGCCCAGGCCAGCTGAAGACTGACAAAGAAGGAAGGGGGGGAGGGGGGAGCGCAGGAGGGGGAGGGGGAGAAGGAGAAGAGGGAAAGGGGAGGGGGGAGAGAAGGGGAGAAGGAGGAGGGTGGGCGAGGCTAGGGGAGAAGCCAGGGAGAGGACGGAGGGAAGGAGGAGAAGGGGCCTGTGCCCACACCCTGGATAAGGGCTTACACGTACGCAGTGCATAGAAAGTTCTGGGCTTGCTCGCGCTTTCAGCAGGCATCTCTTGAGTGCACGCATCTGCTGGCACTTTCCCTGCTGCCTCCGTGACGACCTGCGCTGACCCCTGACTGGTCTGGGCCCAGCTGACCCCGACAATGCCGTGGGCTCACACTGGCATGTCCACTTGCTACTTCCGGCCTCTGCATTCTGGGTTTTGTCTTCCCTAAATACTAGGCCTGGCCCGGCCCTGCCTCGCGCTGCCTTTTTTGCAGATGATGCCGTGAGAAGGCGAGGTCTCCATAAGCGGCTCAGAGACGCTCGGGTGGGCGCCCGAGGGCCCCTCGTCCAGCAGTGGGGCGCGGACGCAGGGAGGCCGCGGGCTTGGCCACCAGGGCACTGCCACGTGGCCACGTGCGCGCCCGGCGCCCGGGAGGCCACAGCCTGCCCCGCCTGTTCATGGACTGGCCGCACTTGTCTCTGGAGGCAAAAGGAAACGCAAAGGTGGTCCCCAAATGGCAACTTGCTGCTGAGGACAAAGGAAGGTTCCCGTTCAGAACTTTCAAACTGGGCCTGACTTCTGCTGGCCCAGACCTCCACCCCCGCCAAGCGCAGCTTCAGAGACTGAAATAAAAGCTACTGAAGCAAAGGAAGGTGAAGGATCTTGCAGTGAGGTACAGACCCTAAAACAAAGCATTAAAATAGCGACTATGCCGAGTCCTGCCAGCTTCTGAGCTTTTGGCAAATGGCAGTGTAACAGAGGGCTAAGGATTAACAAATAATTGTGGTCACTAATCATTATCTAGATGCCTGTTTTCTTCCAGTAAATTATAAAAAGCCACTATCTGAGATTACTGAAACTGGCTGGAGGGAACTGACCTCACCCTTTGTAGGTGCCATTTCCCACTAACACCCTGCCCTTGTAATAAGGTACGCTGCTACTGAAGGGTGACCACGCCACTTCCTCGGCTGGAGACCCACCTGGAAATCCTTGCAGCTGACCTTTGTTTTCCTGTCTCCCTCTCCTGGATGCCTGGATCTCTGATGATGGTTGTAACTCGTGGCTCACCCCATCCTGGCTCAGCCCTTCATGTTCATTAATGAAAGAACCTGTGTAAACTCCGCCCCCCATTACTCATTAGCATCCTGATGCTATAAGACTAGAATTCCTGCGAATTGGGGAGGCAGTTTGGGGGCACCTAAGGCTACTGACCACCTTTGTGTGCGCAAACAAACTCATTCTCTCTTTGAAACCCCGTGTCTCAGACATGGGTCTTCAGAGCGTGTCGGGGAGAAGGAACCCGCCTTTACTTGGTTTCAGCACATTTATCGTTGATGATTTAAAGAGAAAAAAAGCAAGCCAGAGGCTGGGGCCAACACAGCCTTAATCTGCTCCTGAGCACAGTCACTGTGGAGCAACATTTGTTGGAATTTTACATTCAGAAGAAACCAGCCAGAATCTAACAAATGATTTTGCCTCAGGTTAACCAGTAGGTGTCACTGTTTAAATGCACTGGCGACGGCTCATCCTACAGGGCAGCAAAAATAACAACTGCATAATTTACAACTCGTCCAACCTGCAAGAGAATGGATGTAAATCCGCACTCTTAATTTATAATTAAGAGTAATGGCAAGTCCTTATGGTAAAAATAATAATTAGGAAATCATGATAAGCTGAGTGGTGGTGTACATATGCATGATTAAAGTTTTTTTTTTAAATTTATTTTTAAAGAAGCTTTAGATTACATAAATGTTACGTAAAAATTATAGGGGATTCCCATATACCCCAACCCCCCCGTACTTTCCCATGTTAACACCATCTTTCATTAGTGTGGTACATTTGTTACAATTGATGAACACATATGGAAGCATTGTCCTAACCAAGGACTGTAGTTTACATTACAGTTTACACTTTGTCCCGCACAATTTTATAGCTTTTGACAAAATGTATAATGGCCTGTATCCCTCATTGCAATGTCATGCAGGACGATTCCAATGTCCAAAAATGTCCCCATCTTGCGCCTCTTCTTCCCTCTCCCTCCCCTCAGAACCTCTGGAGGCCACTGCCTTTGTATCAATGATACACGCTCTTCCACTGCTAGGATAATCATGAGTCTCTAATAGAATGAGAATGTCTACTTTAGTCCATAGCTGCATTCTCCCGCTTATGTTTGCTCATTCCTCAGTCTTGAGGATTTGGGGATGGTGATGCTCACCCTGTCTCCGATTGAGAGGGGGCTTAGAACATGATTCAAATTTAACTGCAACGTATCTATTAGAGATTAAAATTAAAAAAAAAAAATACGGAGTTCAATGTAACAGATTCTACTACCCTTTAGGACAAGATTTCAAGTTTTAAGGACTACTGATATTCTCTAAGTTTATATATGTAATTTTCTTAGTGGCCACCTAGAAAACGTGGTGTACAATCTGTGTCTGTCAAAGGTATTTGAGGATGTAAAAGTGTTTTGAAAAAGGCAGAGCGGTCCACCTGGCACGTGCACGGCATGGTTCGACTGCACTTCCCCGCACAGGGAAAGGACCTCAGAGGGGGAAATGCCTACTTCTGTGAGAAGAGCGCCGCAGCCTGCCACCCTCAGAAACACTCCATGGAGGTGAACGTTAGGATCCTTGTGTGCAAACGCGGGTAGGGGGCCTGGGTCCTGGGGAGCTTGACACCTCCAGAGGTCTGACCCCCGAAGCCTGAGTTCCTTCTCCCGAGTCACCTACTGATTTGCATTTTTATAAATTTAATCAACATGCTTCAAGTTTGCTGCATAAAATTAAAATCCACTTGGGGAATCTCGCTAAAGATTCCATCTGAAGGGCATGTGAAGACGGCGTCTGTGGCGGCCTGGAAAGCCTGGGATTCGGGACCCTGGGGTCCCTGCGATGGGCTCTCTTTCCCAGACCGCAGCCGCGCCGGTCCTGATGAACTTCCACCTCAAGAACGGCAGGAGCTGCTGCTCTGCCGCGCCTGCTGCAGCGCAGGGGCCAGGGCCCCGGGGGAGCTTGACTTAGGATGAAGCTGTAAAGGAACGCGGTGGAGCCACGCCGGGCCCTGCTGGGGCTGCTTCTGGAGCCAACGCTGCACGCCGGCTCTGAGCAGCTCGCGAGCGCTGGCACTGGCCCGGGCCCCAGGCCCAGGCTGGGGGCGCGCAGCAGCAGCTTTCCGCCTGCCCGGGCCTCCCGGAGGAGGCCGAGCTCGGCCTAAGCGGCTGAAAGCGGAATTGAACGAGTTCCCCGGGGGCTTCTGTGGAATTCAGCAGGCCCTCGCCCGGCACGCAGAGGCGGCCCAGGGCTCTGCAGCGCCGCCCTTGGTGCGTGCCCGGGGGGCGCCCCGCGCCCCTCTGCAAGGACGCCGTGGGGACCTGCGTCGAGCGCTAACAGGCTGCGCGTCAGGAGAGGCTCCGGGCAGCCAGGTGCTGTGCGGGGCGTAAGGGGCCCGCAGCGGGCACCTCGGGCGGCCCAGGGAACAAACAAACAGCTTCTTTGCTCTCTGCTTGCAACTTCCCCCTCTAGGTTTTAGACTGATTTCATTAAAAAGAGAGAGAGGGAGGGAAGGAGGGAGGCGCCAGGTGCGGGGACAGAGGCAGCAGATTTAAGGGGCTACCTGGCAAGCCTCGGGGCGTGTATATTCAGACACAGGTCTTAAACCCGAGTTTCGCAAATCGGGAAACAAGATCTGGGGCCGTTAGTGCTGGAAACCGCAGGCCGCCCCGGCTGCCCGAGTGCGCGGGGGCTGGGGTGCTCGGGCTGCGCCCCGAGGGCCACGAGGTGGGGGCCGCGGCCCGCCAGGGTCAGCTCCTCCCAGGGCGCCGCACGGCGCGGCCCCGCCCCCGGCCCGTGAGGCCCCGCCCCCGCCCTCCGCCGGCGAGCAGCGTGGTCGGGGGCGGCGTCCCCGGCCCGAGGACGGGCTTCAAGGGCGGGTTTCCCCAGTGCGAGGCCTGAAGAGCTCCAGGAGAGCGACATTTTAAAAATTAAGACAAAAACAAAGGGTTACCAGGAGTGGGGTTCGAACCCACGCGGACACATGTCCATTGGATCTTAAGTCCAACGCCTTAACCACTCGGCCATCCTGGTGCCGGCGAGCCTTCCTTCCGCCGCGTCGCCTACAAGGCTTCCCGCGCCGCCCGGGCCCCGCGCCGCTCCCACCCAGCCTCCCCCGCCCCGCGCCCCCCGTGGGCGGCTCCCCACGCGCCGAGGCCCGCCGCAGCCGCTCGGGGCGGTTCAGCTTTCGGTTTCGAGGCGCGGGAGCAGCTGCATGTCCGCGTCTCGGGGGCGGGGCAGGGGGCCCAGTGGGAAGATCCCGAGCGTGGGGTGCGGGGGTGCAAGGAGGTGGCGAGCGGCGCCGCGGGGGCTGCAGGGTTGGGGTGCAAGGGCAGGGGGCGACGTGGGGAGGCCCCGGGGATGGGGTGCGGGGGTGCAAGGAGGTGGCGGGGGGCGGGCGGCGCCGTGGGGGCTGCGGGGTTGGGGTGCAAGGGCAGGCCAGGGGGGCTCGCTACGGGCTGCCCCGCCCCGGGGCGCTCTCCTCGCAGCCCCTGCGCCCCGGCTGATAGGCTCAGGTCTGCAGCCCAGGGCCCAGCCGGCGGCTCATCTCGGGGCGTTGGTTGGTTTGGGATTTTTTCCCCCAACTCCGCCCTCGTGCCTCTTCCTTTGCTAGTTGTTGACCTCCAAGGGGGAGATCAGTGGACTGTGCCGTGGGGAATGCAGAGCCGCGGCAGTGGGTGGTCGCTGTGGCGTCGGGTTCGGTGCTGTGCTGGGGGCGGCCGTACCCTGTGACCCACAGCCGAGCCCTGTGCTGGGCCCCGTCAGCCTGGCTCCTGGGACAGAGGCTGGGCCCCTCTCTCCAGTGCCTGCAGGTAGAACGCATTTCCTGGGGAGGGGCGCACCACCTTGCTTCCCTAGTAGGCGCAGACGTAACCCTGGACTGGAGACAGTCTGGCTAAAGCACGGCCCTTCTGTGGCATTGCTCAGTCCCCTGGGCTAAGTCTGTGCCTGGTGGGGAGGGAGTAGTGTCCCTCCACTGGACACGAGCTGCACATAGAACAGGGCCTGGTGTCGGCCAGTGGATGGAGACCTGCTGGCCAAGGGGGCCTGGTGCCCACCAGTGAAGCCGGCCTGCCCCGTCTCTTCTCTGTGGGCAGACGTCTTTCCATCAGAGCCAGTGCGAGGCCTGCTTTGCTGGTGTCCCTGGCACCTGTGTTGGAGGAGGTCGCCATCAACTTGGTCTTCCACTTTATGGCTGGCACTTTGGCAGGGGGAGCTGGGCACTGGCACTTTGGCACAGCGAGTGGGGGCACTGGCAGTTTGGCGGGGCGAGCCGGGTGCCGATGGCCAGCAGTTGCTGCCGCTGTTGGGTGTGTGGTTGCCTTTTAGGCAAGGAGGCAGCAGGCCTCAGCTAGCTGGCCTGCCACCCCCTGGGCAGAGTAGAGTTCCCTGCCCCCAAACTTCCACACAGTTTCCTGGGCTCCGGAGGGAACCACCCCTGGAACACGATGGCCCTGCCTGAAGCCCCCCACTGCTGGTAATTTGGTAACCTGAGCAGCTTTGTGACCCTGACTGGTATAGGAAGAGCGATTCTCAAAGTGGGAACCTGTTGGAAGTGCCATTTCTCTGCCCCGCCCCCCCTTTGGAAACTTGCTTCCACAGCCTCCAGGCGACTCTGAGGCTGGAGAACCACATGGGAAAGTTGTGTAGGTAATATACTCTAAAATCGTTGTTCTGGTTGAACTAGCAGAAGAAAACGGATTTTCCCCGTTTACCGTGCAGCTCCGAGGAGTTCTCAGAAGGTGCAGATGGAGTAAAAACTGACGGTCAGATGCCCTGGTGCTGCGCGGCTCCCACTGCCAGGAAGCCTCCTGGAGCCTGGGTGCCAGCGGGTCTGCTGCAGGCCAGTGAGGCACGGCCCCGCCCTGAGCCGCAGCCCCCGGCTGCTTTCCTCCCGCGACCTCACCGTGCGCTGAGATGCTTACCTTCTCATCTTTAAAGAAACAAAATGAGATAGGAGTCTCACTTGATACGAATTAAAGTGTTCAATTCAGTGGTTTTTAGTGCATTCAAAAACATGTGCAGCTACCACCAGTCAATCTCAGAGCTTTTCATCACCTGCGAAGAAGCCCTGTCCGTGTTAGCTGTCACTCCCTACAGCTCAGGCCTCTTGCCCCAAGTAACCACGAGACTCGCCTTCTTCTGTCTCTAGAGATTTCCCTGGACACTCTGGACGTTTCATCTAAGGGAGCCGTATAGTATGTGGTCTTTTGTGCCCGGTGTCTTCCGTTCAGTGCCGCGCCCTCCAGGTTGGTCCATGCCGCAGCGAGTCGCAGACGTCATTCCTCTTTACAGCGGAGTGCACTGCATTGCAGGGCTATACCATGCTGCTTATCCATCTGTTGATGGACGCTTGGGTTGTTTCCACCTTTCTGGCCATTGTGAATCATGTACAGTTTTGTACAGGTTTTTACGTGGACACACATTGTCATTTCTCTTGGGTATATGCCTAGGGGTGGACTTGCTGAGTCAGATGGCAGCTGTGTGTTGGCTCATTGGAGCAAATGCCAGATTGTTTTCCAAAGCAGCTGCGCCATCTTATATTTCCTCTAGCCGTGGAGGCGGCTCCTGAACTCGCCACGTCCTCACCAACACTTGTAATCTGACATTTTGATTCTCGCCATTTTTTGGAGGAATATATTAAGAACAAATCTGTTCCCAACCCAGAAAACCTCTTCATAAAGGTAAAAGAGAAAGAAAGCAGATTTATTCTTGAATAAGCATTAAACCAGAATGTGGTGTGCAGGCATTTTACTTCACTTATTTTAATATATTTTGGTGCCCTATAATTGCATGCGAGATTATGATTGTTATCTTCCTGGTGGATTGATCCTTTAGTCCTGACCTCTAGTAATATTTTTTTGTCTTAAAGTCTGTTTTGCCCGATTAGTATAGTCCCTCCAGCTTTCCTCTGGTTGCTGTTTGCATGATATATCTTTTAAATCTTTCTCACTTTCATCTATTTATATCTTTTAATTAAAGTGTCTCTCCTATACACAACATATAGTTGGATTATGTATTTTCATCTTTATAATGGATTTATATTTATATTTTATATAAATGGAATCATAGATACGCAAGACTATGTCTGTTTTCTTTCACTTAGCATAATGGTATTTTTTGTCTGATATTAACATCTTATAACATTAACATACATTTGTTCAGTTTCAAGGAAAAACAGTCTTATGTATTCAATATTACCCATATTCATATTTTACATGAGGTTTTACTATGCTATACAGTTCCATGTTGCATTTTTTAGCTTTCCTTCTAGTAATATACATGACCTTAGACTTTCCCTTTCACGCACTGTCATACCCATATAATATCACTGCTAGTTACAAACACTATGATGTGCTTTCACCTTTTCTATTCATTTCCAAAGATGAACATGCAACCTTTTTACCAATTCTGCACAGGTTAGCCCTCAGCTTTCCATTCTCTAACCTCATTCTATTTTCTGGTGGCCTATATTCTAATTATTAACTCCATGAGTTTGCTAATTGTATTTGGTTTATAGTAGCACAGTCATACAGTATTTGTCCTTTTGCGTCTGGCTTACTTCACTCAACATAACGTCCTCCAGGTTCATCCATGTTTTCGTATGTTTCATGACTTCATTTCTTCTTACAGCTGCATAATATTCCATCATGTGAATACACCACAATTTGTTTATCTATTCATCTATTGGTGGACACCTGGGTTGTTTCCAACTTTTGGCAATTGTGAATAATGTTGCTATGAACTTCAGTGTGCAGATGTCTGTGTCCCTGCTCTTAGTTCTTCTGGGTATAGACCCAGTAGTGGTATTGCAGGGTCACATGGCAAGTTTATATTCAGCTTCTTTACAAACTGCCAAGCAGTCCTCCACAGGGGCTGTACCATTCTACATTCCCGCCAACAGTGAATAAATGTTCCCATCTCTCCCCATCCTCTCCAACACTTGTAGTTCTCTGGCTTTTATAATCTGAGAAAATGCTTTGTGTAATTTCAGTTTTATTATATTTATTGAGAGCTGCATTGTGACTTAACATGTGGTCTGTCCTGGGGAAAGATCCATGGGCACTTGAGAAGAATGTATAACCACTGAGTTTGGGTGCAATGTCCCGTATATGTCTGTTATGACTAGCTTGTTTATCATATTCAAGTTCTCTGTTTCCTTGTTGATCTTCTGCCTAGTTGTTCTATCTAGTGATGTGGTGTGTTGAAGTCTCCAACTATTATTGTAGTGATGTCTATTTCTCCCTTCAGTTTTGCCAGAGTTTGCCTCATGTATTTTGGGGCACCCTGATAAGGTGCATAGATATTTATGACTCTTATTTCTTCCTGGTGGATTGTCCCTTTTATTAGTATATAAAGGCCTTCTGTATCTCATAACTTTTTGCATTTAAAGTCTGTTTTGTCCAATATTGGTATAGCTGCCCCTGCTCTTTTTTGGTTACTGTTTGCATGGAGTATCTTTTTCCAGCCTTTCACTGTCAGCGGGTTTGTATCCCTGGGTCTAAGGTGAGTCTCTTGTAGGCAGCATATAGATAGCTCATATTTTTTGTTTGTTGGTTGGTTGGTTTTTAATCCATTCTCTCAGACTATATCTTTTGATTGGAGAGTTTAATCCATTCACAATCAATGATAGTACTGTAAATGCATTATTTACTTCCATCATTTTATTCTTTGGTTATCATATGTCATATCTTATTTTTGTCTGTCTTTTTACCCTTTTGGTTATCCTTTCTGCTATTATTTTTTCTATATTATCCTCCAAGCCTCTCTCTCCAGTCTTTTTCTTTCAGGTTGTAAGCCTTCCTTTAATATTTCCTGCAAAGATGGATTCTTTTTTACAAACTCTCTTATTTTGTTTGTTTCTGAATATTTTAAACTCACCTTCATATTTGAAGGACAATTTTGCCAGGTAAAGAATTTTCGGCTGGCAGTTTCTCTCTTTCAGTATCCTAATTATATCATACTACTGTTTTCTCACTCCATTGTTTCTGTTGAGAAATTCACACTAAGTCTTTCTGGGCGTCCCTTTTATACGATGGTTTGCTTCTCTCTTGCTGCTCTCTGAATTTTCTCTTTACTTTGATGTTTGACATTCTGAGTAGTATGTGTCTTGGAGTAGGTCTATTTGCATTTATTCTGACTGGGGTATGCTGTGCTTCTTAAACTTGTAATTTCATTCATTTCGTGAGAGTTGGCTAATTTTTCAGCCATTATTTCCTCAAATACTCTTTCTGCCCCTTTTCCCTTCTCTTCTTCTTCTGGAACTCCCATGACTCATACGTTGTTGTGTTTTGTGTAATCATTCAACTCCCTAAGCCCCTGCTCAATTTTAATCCATTCTTTTCTCTCTTCAGTTTCAGCTCTTCTGTCTTCTGTATCGCTTATTCTTTCTTCTGTCATTTCAAGTCTGCTGTTGTATGCCTCTAATACGTTTTTGATCTCACAAATCATGTCTTTCATTCCCGTGAGCTCTGTTACTACTTTTTTATTCAGGTTTTCAAATTCTTCTTTGTGCTCACTCAGCGTCTTCTGGATGCCATTTATCTTTTTAGCCATACTGTCTTCCATCTCATTAATTTGATTTTGAAATTTGTGTGCATCTCATTCATCAGTTGCATCAAATCCTTCATCTTTTCTGGGGCTTTGATACATTCCTTTGCTTGGGCCTTTCTTCCATTTTCTTACTATGACTTGTAATTTTTTGTTGATGTCTAGGCATCTAATTATGGTGATGAGTTTACTCTGATGTTCAATTTCTCTCTCACAGGGATTTAACGGCAGGAGGCTGTGTTACTGCCGTTCTTTGAAACTTGGTTCAACCTGTACTCGGTCTTTAGGATTGGTGTTGTTCTGTTG
Organism: Cabassous unicinctus; assembly: GCA_029593785.1. Lineage (NCBI taxonomy): Eukaryota > Metazoa > Chordata > Mammalia > Cingulata > Chlamyphoridae > Cabassous > Cabassous unicinctus. The sequence goes on from JAQZBX010077721.1 coordinate 10,368, forward strand.
TTCAGATCTGGGCCCTGGATCCAGTCATGGGCTGCAGACCTGCTTCTAAGGGCCTTGGGGAGGGAGGCTGTAAAGGCTGGGAAACGCCTCCTTTATTTACTTTTAATTCCCTCACGTGCACTTCTGTGGTTGTCCAGCAGATGGCGCTCTTTGATAGCCCTCTCAGTTCAAAGCATGATGGGCGTGTGTTCACTGCAACATGTACCAGATCAATGTGACAGAGGATCCTGCCTGGGGGCCAAGAGCCTCACAATTCAAACTTTTCAGATTCTGTTCTCCAAATGTTTCTTGCAGCCCCCTCCCTTTTCCTGGGTAGGAAGTAGTTCTTCTCCCCTCTGCCTCCTCAGCAGCCAGTCCTGGTCAGCATGGAGTGTGATTGAATGGGTCGGATTTCTGTGGGTAAGTTGCACATACACTAGCCAAAGTTCGATTTTCTAATGTGGATGATGAATTCTGGACATGTGTTTTGTTTCCTCACATATATTTTTAAAGAATCATCTTTTGCCCCTCCTGCTAACACCCAACTTTCCTCCTTCCATGCGTTTCCAGACTTTTCAGTGGGTCACCCAGACTTTCCCTCATTTACCTTCCATTTCCCCCAGATTTCCCTGATGTGTGACTTTCCCCCTTATTTTTCACTCTCTTTATCTTTTCAGAATGGAAAAATCTTTACTGAAGTAGATTTGAGTTGTAAAATCGCATAAGGGTCAAACAATATAGAAGTGACTAATTGAGCGTGAACCCCACATTGCAACTGTACCATGTGGCTCCTACTGAGCCCCTTGCCCCTTGAGGGGGCTAAGCCCTTCCCACCTGCCTTTCCCCCTTGCCCCTCTCCTCCAAGGCTCAACATAAACCCCACCTTCCACCACACATGCAATTGCAAAGTTAAAGACTGTGTGTAAGGTACACTTACTTGGGAAGTTCCCAGTTGAGCATTAGAAGTGTCCTTCTCACTCTTCCTGGCTGACTTTATGTATTATAATAGGTGTGGTTTGAAGCTGTAGGTACCCCAGAAAATCATGTTCTTGAAGCTAATCCATTTCTGTGGATGTAGACCTATTGAAAGTAGGACCTTTTGCTGAGGTTATTTCAGTTAAGGCGTGGCCCAGGGTGGGTCTTAATCCTTTTACTGGAGCTCTAGGAAAGAAGAGCTTCAGGAAGGGAAAGCCTGTGCTGTTCTTGCCTGATTTCTTCCCGCCTTGCGTGTGTTCACGTGAGGACAGGGTTCTTGGAGCTGTGGCAGCCATACTGGCCAGGAGGGGTCGGTCTGTGGCTAAAGGGCTAACACCACAAATATCACATGGTAAGCCAAAAATGGGCAGTCCTTACAGACACTAGCAGAACCCACCTACCACACTCCTTTTGTTATGTGAGATAAGTAGAAACCAGTGGTTCTCAAAGTGCAGTCCTCAAACCGTGTCAGCATCACCTAGGAACTTGTCAGAGATGGACACACTTGGCCCAGCCCCAACCTCCTGAACCTTTCCTGGGTTTTGGCCACCCTGTGGTCACAGGAGTCTCTCGGCCCAAGGCCTTCCTAAGTGCTCATATTCTAGGTGCAGCAAGAACGAGGGATTCAAAAGTGCCCCTAGATCTAGTGCCTGTACCAGGTGTGTAACCTGGACACAGGGACCTAAGGTCACCCTAGAACTGGTGGTCATTCCACTTGTGTAGCCTGGACAAAGGGTTCCAAATTACCCCCTGGAACTAAAACCCCACCATGTGTGTAGCCTGGACACAGGGTCCTAAAGTCCCCCTAGAACTAGTTCTCATACCATTTGTGTAACATAGACACGGGGTCTAAAACACCTCCTAGAACTAGTGCTATCAGCACATGTGTAGCCTGGACCAAGGGATGTGAAGGACCCCTAGAAAGAGTCTCATACCTGTAGCAAGGGCACAGGTTTTGAACATCTTCCCTAGAGCTAACGTTCACACTATATTTGTAGAACAAAGGATTCTGGATTATCCTTAGAACTAGTGCTCATAGTATGTGAGTATCATGTACAAAGAATTCTAAAGTAGCCCCTAGAACTAGTGCTGATACTGCATGCGCAGCCTGGACACAGGTTTCCAAGGAACCCCCTGGAACTAGTTCTCATGCCATAGGTGCAGCATGGACAAAGGAGTCTGAAGCCCCCTAGTTCTAAGTGCTCCACCACGTGTGTGGCCTGGACGAAGGACTGCCAAGGACACCAAGAACTTGCTTGCTGGGTTGACTCCCATTATGGACTTGGTTCTTGCCCTCTCCCTCCACCTCACAAGGGCACATCGCTCCTGAGGGGCCCTGGTTGTCTCCCAAACAGTGAGTTGCTGTGTGGATCCCCCAGGCTGCCTTCTTCTGAGCTGTGCTCTTGTCCTTGACGGAATCATCACTTTATTGACCAGAACTCTCTCACTTCTTAGCCTCATTTCAATGCCTTTTATTTCAAAATTAGTTAAAATTTTCAACTTCTGGTTACTTTAAAACCCATTCTTCATACCAAGTGTATTTATGAAGAAGTATGGTCATATCACAACTTTTTTCCAAATGACCAGAAAACACCATTAACTCTAGGACCAATTTCTCATCGGAAGTTGCTCATGGGGAGCCATCTCTACCCCACTTTGGGGTCACCACATAGTTTCCAGGCGCTGTTGGATTCCTGACTCATTCTTCTGGACTCCAAAGAGCAGAGGTGGTGTCTGAGCATGTGTGTGGTCAAAGAACTCCAACTCTGTGAAACCCTTCATGGGGAGGTTCTCTCCAACAGCTCTAGGGCATCTCTGTCACCATAGTGAGACTTGGGCCAAGGCCACGGGAAGGAGGCTTTGACCGCTCTGGCCTCCCGTCTCCCAGCTAGCGGGGACCTAACTTTAGAACATCTCTGTGAGAATTTTGCCAGGGACTCACTGCTCACAGTGGGCTCTTTGCTCCCCCTCCCCTCTTCCCTTCACCTTTTCCCCCTAATTTTATTAGAGCCACATTTTGTCTAATGGAGAAATGGCTCAGCATCGCTTCTCTGGTGAGGGGCTCTACATTGTCTCATTTCATTTCATTCATCTTATTGCATTTACCTTATTTCTATTTTAGTTCTTGATTCTTTAAGTGTTCTACCTCTTATTTCCTTACTTTGTCTTTATTGGTATTTCCTTTAAAAATTATGATTACTTTTATTCTTTTGAGATTATATTTATTCCTGGTTTACTTTAGAACTCTTGTTCTTAATTTCTGTTCATATTTTTCATTTTACTTCTTTTTATTTCCTTGATCTGAACTCTAATTCTTTCATCTTCTTGTAATAATTCACTTTTTATTGTTACTTTAACCTTTGTATTTTAATTTTAACATTTTAGTTTTTTCTTCATTTTTTTCTCTTCCTTGTATTATTTTAGTTTTAATTTTTCCTTCTGCATTAGGAATATTTGTTTGACTTATATTCCTTTTGGCCAGTAAGAAACATGGCCTCAGGTGGTGGCAGAGAAGACAGCCGGCATCCTCTGTCCACCTGCTCCACCCCACGGGTGGAGCATTCCCACAGGAGGCAGGTTTCTTCCAGACACTAAATGACTCTTACTCTCCTGGGCCACGGTAACAAAGCGCCACCAAGCAGGCGGCTTAAAACAAACAGACATGTTGTCTCACAGTTCTGGAGGCTGCAAGTCTGAAGTGCAGGCGTCAGCTGCTCTAGGGGAGAATTCTCCTTGCTCCTTCCAGCTTTGGGTGGGTGCTGGCCATCGCTGGCACTCCTTGGCTTGTGGCAGCGTCACTCCAATCTCTGCTTCTGTCTTCTCCCCTCTGGTGCGCTCTCGCTCTCTCTCTCTCTCTCTCTCTCT
>JAQZBX010077722.1:0-14229 GCA_029593785.1 Cabassous unicinctus
AATTGGGGGGAGGGTTGGGAGAGGGACCAGGTGAACACTGGTGATTGGCTGGTTTGTGGTTGAAAGTACATAGTTGGGAATGCTCTTATGGCAATATGACAAGGAAGGGTTACTGGCTTAGGGTGTTGTGGGGGACATTTGGGACAGGGAACACCTGGAGCAGTCTTCTAGGGAGTGTGTGAGTGATCATTTTGTCATAATGTGTTGGATCAGTGGATGGAGACCCACATTATGAGCAAGAAAGAGTTTGACTCCCATCCTGGGGAGGACAAATATGTTCACAAACAGAGGGGCAGGAGTCTCTCAAGAGCATGGGTAGTTCTAATAGGGGAGGACAAACCAGTGTGTCAAGACCTCAGTGTTGTTGCAAGTAACTATGAATCTTGTCATCTAAAGAGTGAATCCGGGGAGTCATCGTGGGCCCTGAGGAGAGGGGGAGGGAGGAATAGAATAGATGGAACAGGGTGGTTAGTGGGCAATGGAAGTGTTCTACATGATCTTGCAATGATGGACGCAAGCCATGTTAAATATAATCAAAATTTATAAAAGTGTACTGTCTAAAATGTAAACCTTAATGTAAACCATTGACTGTGGTTAGTAGCTAAGTTTCACTATTTGTATATCGGTTGCAACACGGATACCATCCACATATAAAAAGGTATTAATACAGGAAGGGAGAAAAGGGGAAGGATGTTTGGTATATGGGACTACCCTGTATTTTGTATGTGACTTTACTGTAACCTAAAACTGCTTTGAAAACAAAATGAAACAAATTAAGATGCTGAGGAATAAATGGAAGAAAATGTCACTGTACATACAGGAAACCAGATATTACAGTGATGAAAGGCAAAATATCAAAAAGAAATTTTTAATAGTTCTCATTATTTTTTAATATTCCAATCTTTTAATTTTATTTAATTTTTAGTTTTAAAAAATTTTTATGTATTTTATTTCTTCTACTTAAAGCTATCACTATTATTTCATTTTCCTATAAATTGTATATGACTATTTTATTGGCTTCATTTTTGAAGAATCTTTGGATCACAGAAGGGTTACAACTGGGGCAGGGGAGAAGCATTAGTGTGGGGTGTCAGTGATGGGGAATACAAGGGAGGATGTTCACGTGAGCATATATATAATGTATATAAATATGTTCAAATATTCAAGGGGCATTGTCACAGTGGATGGAGACTCACACAATAACAGAGAGAATATTGAATTCCCATCCTGGAGAGCTCTGCCACATTCTCTAATGGAATAGCAACAGTCCCCCAAGTGCAAGGGCAATGACTGGCAAAGGAGGATGATCCATTGACAGACCTTTGATATTGATGACTATGCTTATGAGCCTTTGCTGTTGAAATGGAAACTTAGCCAAGTATTGTGGGGTGCCTAAGTGTTGCCTCCTGAAAGCCTCCTTGTTCCTCAAATATGGCCTCTCTCTAAGCCAAACTCAGAATATAAATGCATTACCTTCCCCTCAGTGTGGGACATGACTCCCAAGGATGAGCCTCACTGGCACCAAGGGGTTACTACCAAGCACCAACTAACAATGCATCTAGAATAAGACCTCAAATAAAAGGAGGAAAAGGTAAAGACAAATGTGTTTATATGCCTGAGACTTCAAAGTCAGTCAGGAGGTCATCCCAGAGGTAAGTCTTATGCACATCTCAGCAGGATCTCATAGACTGCCAAAGTGGATACTACCCCAAATAGTGATGCTCTTGAGGGCTTTGGAGACACCCAGGTCCTATGGTCAAGGCAGATATCTCCAGAGTTTGGTGCCTTGCCAGTGGGCTCTACTTTGGAGTTTGCACTCCTGTGAGTGACAGAGTTGGGCTCAATTATGGCTTCCCTACACATGGCTCATCTCGTCCTTCTACTTGAACCAGTACTTGGTGCTGGAGTTTGTATTTGTACATCCAAAAGACTGGAATCTTTGGGCTGTCCATATGCCAGCTGGGTCCACAGCCTCAGCAGAGTTGCAACACCTACTCTCCAGTTCATTGGACTCACGCAGGACAACTAACAAGGAGGTGAGGATTGATAACCACCATACCAAGGAAACAAGTGAGCCTACAACTGCAAGAAAGAGGGTCCCATCCATTGGCTGCATGGGATCAAAGCCCCTCTCAATTAGAGGTGGAGTGGACATCACCATTCCTGCATCTTCAGGATTGGGGAATGAATTACGGACTACAGCAGACTTACTGATATTCTGCTATAGACATATTGTGATTCTAGCAATGGGAGAAATTACATTGATTTGGAGGCAGTGGCCACTGGAGGATCTAGGAGCAATGAGAGGGAAAAACTGTTGTAATATGGGGGCTATTTCTGGACTTGGGAATCATCCTGAATGACATTGTAATGTCAGCTATAGGCCATTTTATATTGTCCCATAATATGCAGAACTGTATGGGAGAGAGTGTAGACTACAATGTGAATGAACTATGATCCATGTTCACTGGCAGTGCCCCAGGATGTGTTTATCAATTGCAATTAATGTTTCACATTAATGAGGGATGTTGTTTATGTGCATAGGTGTGGGAGGTGTGGGGAGTTGGGCATATGGAAATCCTTATATTTTTTGTGTAATATTTATGTAATCTAAGTATCTTTTAAAACATAAAAAAATTTATATTAAAAAACACTAAAACATGCTCCAAGCTCTTGGGTGATCACTCCCAGTTCAAATCTCAAACAAAAATTGACATGAGGATCCCAGAAGCAAATGACATCTAATGTGGTGAGCTAACCCAATACCAGTGGAACAAGCAGATGCCCCCTAACCAAAGACCATTTCCCTCTATAACACTATGAAATCCTTTTCTTATTCCCCTTTTCTTTCTTTTTTGCCTCTTTATCTCCTCCTAATCAGTTATTACCCTCTCAATTTCTTTGGACCCTATTTAAAGTGACTCCCTCCCCTTCTTTTTTCATCTTACCTATCTTCTTATCAGCTGCACTTTCTCTTTCTAAGGCCATCCTTTGGTTATTTTAGAGAGTTCCCACTGATCCAAGTCTTACTTCCTTTTATACTTGGATAAATAAAACAGGACAGCCGCCAGGCTGCTTGTATCTCGCTGCATCATCCTTCTCCACTGGCCTGACTCTGTCTCTCTACCCGCTTCCCTCAAAGACTAACCCCAACCCACTCAAGGAGCCACTCATCTTCATCAAATTCCTTGAGTGGATTGCTTCCATCTTTTTTTTGGCCCCTGTGGAGGTTTTAAGGTTAAAACAAATTCTGATGCAGCATATTTTATCCTTTTTGTTCCATGGACACCTTTGCCAGTCAGGTGAAAACCACAGACCCCTTACTAAGTCCACACTATAGTGTGTATTATTTAATAAATATATAACACCCGCACTAATGTGTCCCCACAAGAAAAATGTTTATTTGAATTTCAATTCAAGTCCACAGACCCCTTGTTAAGAATCCCTCTTCTACTGTCATTTCCTCCTAAAACTAAAGAAAATAAAATCATTACAGCCACTTTTGATTAGCCATTCAAGTTGAATCAAGCATCATTTCAGTCATTTCCAGAAGTAAACATCTGGGATGTAAATTGGAAAAGTCATGTCCTTATACGAAATTACTCTTCTGCACAATATTAGGTTACATTTGCAGTCTTTGTTTTTCTGCACTTCATTGCTGCTCTTCTCCTTTATGTTGATTACATGAACCTATATCGGTATAGTAAAAAACTTCCTTTGACTTCATTGTTACTCTTGTTGCCACTTTTTTTGTGGTTGTTGAGCACCTCAGCCTGGGTTAAAGCTAGTGCAGATATTAAAATAGCTACCAGTGACAATACTGTTCAGGAACTAGTGGCCTGTACCAAGTCTTAGGAAGTGATTTTTTTAAGAGGAAAAAGATTTATTTATTTATTTTTTATTTTTTATGTTTTTTAAAGACTTAGATCATACAAATGTCACATAAAAATATAGGGGATTCCCATATGCCCCATTCCCCACACCTCCCACATTTTCCCACATTAACAACATCCTTCATTAATGAGGTACATTCATTGCAATTAATGAACACAATTTGGAGCATTGCCACTAAACATGGATTATAGTTTAAATTGTTGTTTACACTCTTTCCCACCCAATTCTGTAGGTTATGGCAAGATTTATAATGGCCTGTCTCTGTCATTGCAATGTCATTTAGGACAATTCCCAAGTCCCAAAAATGCCATATTACACCTGTTTTTCCCTCTCCCTGCCCTCAGAATCACCAGTGACCACTGCCTCCACATCAGTGATATAATTTCTTCCATTGCTAGAATCACAATAAGTCTGTAGTAGAATACAAGTAAGTCTACTTTAGTTCATAGTTCATTCCCCAATCCTGAGGATTCTGGGATGGTGATGTCCACTCCAACTCTCATAGAGAGGGGGCTGTGATCCCACAGGGCTGATGTATGGGACTTGCTTGCAGTTGTAGACTCTCTCAATTCCTTGGTATGGTAGTTGTCCATCATCACCTCCTTGATAGTTGTCCTGGGTGAGACCAATGAACTGGAGAGTAGGTGTTGCAACTTCATTGAGATTCAGGGCCCAGCTGGCATGACGTGTTATTTTGGCTGTCACTAGTATGGGATCCCTAAATGTGTCTGTGATCTTTGGCTTTCTGAATATGATACTTTGGGGAGAAAATACTTGGTTTGTGTGCAAGGAGACAAGCTTACACAGTCCATCAAATACTTCTGCCCATGGTCAAGGAGGTATTCTACCTCCTGCCAGAATACAACTAAAGAAAGAATGCACTGTGTGAAATGCATGACCTGTTGCCAACATCTTGAAAAGCATTGTTTGCTTCTAATAAAAGTATTGGTTTTTTTTTTGATAAATTGGTGGTTTTAAAATTGTGCTGCTTTTTTTCCACACAAGACTGTGCTTTTCCTAAAAATTTGAGATGTAAATATATTCTTTTATATGAATTTCAAAGTTAAGGGGCCTATTTTTAGAAGATACACATTTTTAAATGATCAATAATTTCTTCAGTAAGTTTTTTGTCTTCCAAAGAGTTTACATGTTAAGCATTAAAAGATATCTTTACTCTGAAAAGAGTCATACTGTAATATCTTATAGGAATAAAATCTTTATTTGGAATATATACTACTGTAAGTTTGTATAGATCATATACCTAAGATCTTTGTTTAGGAAATCTTGATTATGTAAATCATATTTAGACAAAATGTAATTAATTTAGTTCAAAATTTATGTCTAAACATTGCTTATACCTTTTGAAAAAATTTAAATTGCAAAGACTGTGTATGTTTTATTTGTTTTCCTAAACGACCTGCAGCACTTATTAAGTGTACAAAAATTATTTTGAGAGCAGGGGTTTGGAAATTTCAGATAAATATTTAATTAATTTAGTAATTCTGTCATGTGTGGTGTGAGCTTCTGTTATTCTGGTTGTTTAATAGACTAGCTACATAGGTAGAAAGAACATGGCTCAACTAGATATTTTGATATGTACAGCCATTACTCAGTGATATTTGTTTTTTCTCTTTTGTAGCTCATGCTACTTAAGCTCAAGTTGTTTAGTCTCTTTGCAAGGAAAAAAAAATAATCTACCATTTTTGGCAGACCTCATTTAGAACATTAACAAAATTAAGATTGCCTTAAACTCTTGAAACATTTAATATTTACAGGCAATGAAGTTACTATTTTGAGTTTAGCATTCATATAGTGAAAATAAATACAATTGGATTTCAATTTCTTAGTGTTCATTCTTAGTTCACAAATGGATGATTAAGGAATTATGCATCATAAACAAAAGAACCTAAATGAGCTGTATTACGGGTGTACAGTCTATATTCTGAGTAGAGGGTCATTCTCATGTTGCTTTCCTAATCTTTTTGTAGTTCCGGGATCCAGATTTCCTATTCTTATAACATGATTGTTTATATGTTAAACACATCTTGCTATTGGATTATTTTTGTTACTTTTGTTCATGACAAGAGTTGTCAATATGAGAATGTATATCTTTTATGCAATCAACTTAATGAAGATGTTGAAAGAAAAGAAATAAAACAGGCCAAGTGGAATATACTATAAACCAGCTTAAAAAAGGCTACTGGCTATCCTGGATGGACCCCTTGGGTGCAGGGGACTTATTTTGGAATACTAGTTTGGATTCACAATGATCTTGGCTCAGAGACATCTTAATAGGAGCACTTGTTTTCTTTTTATTCATAATGCTCATAATGTCTTCATTTACTGCCTGCTTCTCAGTTCATAAATGCTACTGCACAGCCATTAAGCCAACAAATAATTCAACTGAGACTTCAAGGATTATGATATTAATTTGACCTCACAAAGCCTTTGGGAATTGAGCTACAGAGATGCAGATAATTCACAACACACAGGAAGCAGTTAGTTGTAAATGAAAGACTAACAATATCTTTTATCAAAGCCTCATAATTGAGGGGGAGAATGAATCAACATAATCAAAAACAGATCTTGGGTTTTCTCGGAAGCAACAATAGTTAAATCACCCTGACTAGCATAGAATTATGTGACAAATATCTTCTTCAGAAAGTTCCTACGAAGGCACTCAACCCAGAAAAGTTAATTAAACCTTTAGTTAAACATATCTGGCCCAATTAAAATATAAATCCCTGCTTACATGTAACCCACCCCTATAAAATTAACAAGACCTTGCTCCAATCAACACAACCTAGCCAACTTCCTTCTTTCTGTTTATAAAAATGAATAGGTGTAATATGGGGACATTTTCTGGACTTGGGGAATTGTCCTGAATGACATTGCAATGACAGATATAGGCCATTATATGTCTTGTCATAACTTACAATATTGTGTGGGAGACAGTGTAAATTACAATGTAAATTATAATCCATGCTCAGTGGCAATGCTCCAAAATGTGTTCATCACTTGTAACAAATATACCACACTAATGAAAGATGCTGTTAATATGGGAATATGTGGGAGGGTAGGGAGTGGGGCATATGGGAATCCCCTATTTTTTATGTAACATTTATATAATCTAAGTATCTTTAAAAAATGAAAAAGTATTTAAAAAATTAAAACAGAATAGAGGGAAAAAAATGTCCACAAACTCCCTGGTCTCAAATCTGCTTTCACTTTTGTAAGTGATTAGCTTCCTTGTTGTAGAAATTTTGGTATCTTGAATGAAATGCTATAAACCTCAATTCAACTCTACTTTATGTCTCTTGACATGAATGACTGAATGTTGAAATGCACCCCATGCCAGAATCCCTTCTACAGAATTTCTAGCCTTTGACTGAATAACTGAAGTGAAAAGAAACTCATCTCCTGAGTACTCCATTCCAACTTTGAATAGCTCTGATCACTAGGTAGTTTGTCCTTAATAGTACTAAAATGAGTTTCCCTGTGGCTTCCACCCTTTCCTCCGACTGGTAATGCTTGGATCCATGAAAAGTGTATAAAATTCTTTTACTAGCCTTTATTATTTTGGAATACTATCATCAGGTCATCATTCCATCTTAAGTTTTCTTTAGTCCTTATAACAGTTCCAATACTTCTACCCTCTTCAGTATTTCCCATATGAACATAATTCTCCAAATGTGGTTTGACACAAGTAAAGTAGAACCATTACCTTCCTTGTTAATAATAATAACTAATATATATTGAATATTTACACTTAGTTTCACGTTAAGTGGTTTATATGGGTTTCCTAATTTAATCCTTGAAATGACCTTATGAGAAAAGTATTATTATGATGATGATGATTTTACAGATATGAACATTAGGCTTTTACTAGAGCCAACTAATATGTCATTAGCTTTTCTGTCATCTTTCTTTTTGTATTATTTTTAGTCTCAAAGACTGCTGTGATCAGTAAAATTCTTAGACCATTTTTTCACGGACTGCTGTCAAGTTTTCTTCTCATACCTCTGATTTTCTAAACTTAATACAAAAATGTATATGTTAATTTTTTTCTTTAGTTGAATGTCATTTTTTCTTCCTCTATTTTTTTCTGGCTAGGGAATGCCTATTCTATTTGTCTTCTATTCTGCTTTTACAAAATGTTCACACTTTTTATAGCATTTTCAAAAAATTCTATTTTATTCTAAATAAATATTCAACATCCTTAACAACCTTGATTCATCATTCAGAATGAACTGCCTTTCCCAGGTTTGTTTCCTTTGCATATATGATAAATGTTCCTTCCACATCTTCATCAAATAATAAAAATGTTAAAGAGAATATGGTCATGAACAGAGCTGTGTAGCACAACATTCAATAAATCTTTCCAGAATAACATAAATCAATGTTGTTTGGGTACAGTTGTTCAATCCACCTAACTCTGCTATTCGGTTCTTAATTTTTTCATCTTATTGACTAGGAAATTGTGATGTTGAGTACGAGATATATGGCATCAGGTGCATTTCTTTTTCTATCTGTCTAGTAACCTTATCAAGAAAAGAAATGAGTCTAATTTGGTATGGCTTGTTTCCAACAAACTTTTGCTGCCTCCTGTATCTCTTTTAAGTATACACAGATCATCCACAATATTATGTCCCTGATTTTTTTTCTAGGATCAAGGTTAAAACTACCTGTCTATAATTTCCAGAACCCAACTTCCCAAGCCCTCTCTTTTGAAAGTTGGCATTGTATATATCACTCTCTGGTTTTTGTCATCTTTATAGATATGAATTATTTGCTCAAGATGATTGTTCAGCAACTCAGTCAGCAAATTATTTCAATTTCCTTAGTTTTAACTAGTCTAAGTCTGTAGAATTTAACCTATAAAAGGCAACTCAGTTATATTCTTCTATCTTCTTTCCTATCTTGGAATTCAATTCCTTCTTAAAGATGTGGTTTGGTTTTTGGTATTGATCCCCCAATTTCCATTCTGTCCTCTCTTGTTTTTCATTGGGCAAGAAAATCAAATATGTCATTGACAAGTATCTGAAGAATAATAGACTTTAAGAATGTAAAAGTGATTTTGTTTTGTATTTAGACTTGATGTCATCATCTTTCTCTTGTATTTACAATCAAGAAAACAAAAAGCTAATATCCTTTAATCACATAAACATTAAATAAATTAGTCTGTAAACCACTGTAAATAAAAATCTACTGGGTTTACAGAAAAGAAAATATTAGAGATGAGGGAAGTCACCAAAGTGAAAAATAAGCAACCAAAACTTTATGAAGTAAATGCAATAATATAAGGTCACAAAAGCAAACACCATAAAAAGGTGAGGCATATTGGACAATGATTTGGCAAGTGGCAATAAAAAGACATTAGAAGGGGCAGTTTGCTAATGAATTAAGAGGCAAAAATATTTGAGGTATTAGACCTTCCAGAATTAAAACAATGGATTTGGGGATAGTGGAAATAAAATTTTAAAGAAATTATGGGGAAAACAGAACTTACTTCTTGGGCATGCAATTTTCATAGTAGTAACATAGCATTTTCTCTTCCTATCGTCTTCTTTCCAAAATTCTAAGGTGGTAAATAATGTCCTGCATCTGCAAATGATTTAATTTACCTTAGCTTTAATTCATTGGAAGGAGTCCCAATTAAGTAAAATTGTGGTAGGACTAATTTTGTCTCTCATAAGTATTAATGTTGAGAGCATCAAGAAATATATAGTATTAGGAGCTCATGTGGCTCAAGTGGTTGAATGCCTGCTTCCTACATGGGAGGTCACAGGTTCTGTTCCCAGTGCCTCCCAGAAATAAAAACAAACAACAAGCAAACGGATGAAAAAACCAGCTCTTGGGGAGCTGATGTGGCTCAGTGGTTGAGTGCCAGCTCCCCACATACAAGGTCCCGGATTCAATCCCTGGTCCTGACACCTCAAAATAAATAAATAAATGGTCTTCTGATAAAAAAAGAAATATATAGTGAGAAAGTGGTCCAAATGCTAGGTAGCATGGAGTTCTATTTTCTTTGTCCCCAGTGAAAACCCAAATGGCTCCTTAATCCTTTTAATACACACATACACACACATTATCAATTTTTCTCTACCTTAAGGAACGTCAGCACCTTTTCCTGTCAGATGTATGGACCCACATCTTACTGCCAGATGTTTACACTTTAGTTTCTGGCTGCTAAAAAAATACCATAAAATGGGTTGACTTAACAACAGGAATTTATTGGCTCACATTTTCAAAGGCAAGAAGGTTTGCTTCCTTTTGGGTCAATATCTTCTGGCTGGTGGTTAATATTTGGAGTTCCTTGGCTTTTCTGTCACATGACAATGCACAAAGCAGCATCTTCTACTTTCTCTTTCAGGTTCTATTGACTTCCAGCTCTGGCTTCTTTTTGTGTTTTCTCCTTCTGTGTCCAATTTCCTTTGCTTATATGAACTTCATCCATTTTGGATTAAAGTCCATCCTCATTCAGCATGGGCACACCTGAACTAATAACATTTTCAAAGGCCTTATTTACAAATGGGATCACACCTACAGGACTAAGGTTTGGGATCTGAACATGCTTTTTATGGGGAACATGATTCTATCTCCAACACCATTTTCACCAATTTCTTAAAATTGTTTTACCCTAACTTATCCACCATAATGAAGAGAAAGTATGGATTATTTTCTATTTTTTTGAAATCTTCATCTTTTTTCTCCCATGGACATGAATATCTGAAGTTTGACTGTACTGTTTAAATAAAACTCCAGCTTTGTGTCCTCTTACTTAAGGCCTTACTTGAACAAGACCTCTTTGCTAAACTCAGAGACCTGACAATCTTTAAAAAGAAAGACTTGTCATGACCTTTAATAAAATTAATGAATATGGTTGTTTCTATGTGAGAGAAATGTCTGGTGTGTGTATGTTTACAGGAAACTAGGAATATCTGGCTAAAAACATGCTTGCATTTGATACACCATAAGCTAATTGCTAAAGTTAGGTCTTGTTTGGAAATAACCCTTAATGTAGTAGAACATGTTGCTTGAAAATAAATTTCCAATGAAATATTTAGTTAGACAAAGCAAGTTCTCACATTAAGGACAGTACCCTGAAGATTAGTGCCCCAGCTAGTTCCCTTACTGAAAGATTTATTTACTATTTCTCATGCAAGGTATTTGTAAATCTTTTGACTAATAAAAGAATATGCTAATTGCTTGAAATTTGGTGAGCTATGCTCCACGATCTATTCTGCACATTGGAGAAGTATTACCTTATTTCAAAATTTAGGGAAATGAAAAAATGTCTAGACATGTAGAAGAAAGTGAGTAACCTTTGATATTAACTTCAATAATATCTTAAATATAATTATTCAATGTTCAATTTTCAATATTATTGTGGGCAACCATCTTACTCAATCTATGACATTGTAACAGAGAAGATTAATTTCAAAATTACCTCTAGTTAGTTTCCTTTTTCAAACCAAACAAAAACACTAATTAAAAATGAAACATCTTTCACCCGTCTGTGAAACTGAATTTTATTTTTTAGGATAGATTTCTTTCAAGCCCTTTCTGATGAAGCATATTTGATTATATTTGTGCCTTAAATCTGTGTGTAAGTGCTGAAATGAAGGAAATAAGCCTTTGAATTTTTTTTCAAAATAATTGCCTTTGTACTGATTTTTAGAAGCTAATAAAACCATGCTAGAGATAAGACACTAGGAAAAACAAGAAGCTAGATAAATACTATCTTTAAAATTGAACACTTTCAGCAGTACCTAAAAACAGCAACCACCATGATGGGGAAAAAGTTAATAGTCAGGGGGATTTTTTTCAGTAAATTCAGCCAGCAGAGTCTGCTTTGAATCTCAGCTTTCACCAGACAAAAACAAAGGAAAACTGAGAGACTTATACCTCCTTGGAGAGGTGTGCTAATGCACACCATCTGCTGGCCAGTCTGGAAAGTACATGGTCAAAAACTGATTTTAGAGCGCTCTTTACCCCACCCAAGGAAGAAAGTCTGTGACCCGTTAGTGAGTCTCTAGCACGATTTTGATAACTTAAGGTGGGCAAAGTTAAAGACTTAAAATAAGTGGAACCAAATATCAAAGAAGAGCTCTGAAAAAAGTAATAACCATAGGCAAAGGGGAGAAATTGGCCTTCAAAGTAAATTCACTTATATCCGATGCCTAAACAAAAGCAAAAAATTACAGGCCATACTAAGAAACAGGAAGAGATGGTCCAGCCAAGGGAACAAACCAAATATCCTGAAGAGATTCAGGATTTAAGACAATTAATCAATGATAATCACACAACTCCTAAATCAATTTAAAGAATTGAAAGAAAATATGACTGAAGAGATAAAAGCTATTAATAAGACAATGGGTGAGCATAAAGAAAAATTTGAAAGTCTTCAAAGAAAAGTAACAGACCTTATGGGAATGAAAGACATGATGGATGAGATTTAAAATATATTAGAGGCACATAAGAGCAGATTTCAATTGCTTGAAAACCAAATTAATGATTTCAAGGACAGAACTTCTGAACTGGAGATGACAAGAGAACAGAAAGAGAAGAGAATGGAAAAAAATGGAAAAGGGTCTCAGAGAATTGAATGAAAACACGAAATTCAAAAACATATGCATTATCCATGTCCAAGGAGGAGAAGAGAATGGAAAAGGGCAGAAAGATTATTTGAGGAGATAATCAGTGAAAACTTACTTACCCTTATGAAAGACATAAATATAAATTTATGAGGACAATAACCACCAAACAGAATAAACATGAATAGACCTACCATGAGACACCTACTATTCAGAATGAAAAATATCAGAGACAAAGAAAAGATTTTGAAAGCAGCAAGAGAAAAGCAAAGCATCACATACAAGGAAAACTCAATAAAGTTAAGTGCAGATCTCTCATCAGAAACCATGGAGCAGAGAAGAAAGTGGTGTGATATATTTAAGGTATTGAAAGAGAAAAACTGCCAGCCAAGAATTCTGTATCTGGTAAATATATCCTTCCAAAATGAAGGGGAGTTCAAAGTCTTCACAGACAAACAAAAATTGATAGAATATGTTATCAAAGACAAGATTTACAACAGATACTAAAGGGAATGCTGCAGCCTGAAAGAAAAAAAAACAAGGGAGAGAGACTTGGAGAAGAATGTAGAAATGAAGATTATTAGAAAAGGTAAATTATAGGTAAAAAAGATAGATGACAGTACAATATGACAACAGAAAGCCAAAAGTCAAAATGGATGAAGTAAGTAATGCTTTTACAGTTATAACATTGAATGTTAATGTTAATGGCTTGAGCTCCTCAATCAAAAGACACAGACTGATAGAATGGATTAAAAAATATGAGCCATCTATATATTATCTACAAGAGACTCACCTCAGATGTAAGGATGCAACCAGGTTAAAAAAGAAAGGTTGGAAAAAGATAATCCATGCAAACAGTAACAAAAAAAGAGCTGGAGTAGTGATATTAATATTGGACAAAACAGAATTTTTAAATGCAAAACTGTTATAAGGCATAAAGAAGGTAATCATGTATTAATAAAGGTGGCAATTCAATAAGGAGAAATAACTATTCTAAATATTTATGCACCTAACCTGAGTGCCCCAAGATACACGAGGGACAAAGAGGCAAAGGTGAAGTGAGAAATAGATGTCTCTACAATAACAGTTGGAGATGTCAATACAACACACTCAGTATTGGATAGAACATCTGGACAGAGGATAAATAAAGAAACAGAGAACTTGATTAATATGATAGTTGAACTAGACTCAACAGACATCTATAGAGCATTGCACCCTATATCAGTTTGATAATCTTTATGAATTCCAAAAATAGATATTGGATTTTGTTTGTAAACTGGTCTGTTTCTCTGGGCATATTAGATTGTATTAGGTTGAGAGGATTCACTTTTACTTTATTAAATCAAGTTTAAGGCTTTTATTTGACCATGTCATTAGGGCCTGAGGGTTGAGTCTCCACACCCTTAGCGTGGATTAAACAGATTCTCACACGGAAGTAAACACACAGAGAAGAACACACAGAAGCAGATATGCAGGAAGAGAGAGTGATCCATAGAGATGAGCCTGATTGCCTACAGCTGACCTTGTGGAGAAAAAAGAGCAGCTGAGCCAGGAAAGAAATGAAACCAGGGGAGAGTGATGAGCCTTATGCCAGCCTACAGCTGAGATCAGAAGAAGCTGGGACCATGGAGCCTTAAGAAGAATGAGGAAAGCTGAACCCTCACAAACATTGCCCACCATCTTGCACCAACACGTGGCAACAGACTTTGGGTGAGAACGTAACTCTTATGGTAACTTG
>JAQZBX010077723.1:0-14230 GCA_029593785.1 Cabassous unicinctus
CTTTAAAAAAAAAAAAAGAATAACTGAAAAAATAAAAGAGAAATAAAAACAACATATGGCATACAAAAACCTAAAGAAAATATAGCTAATGTAAATAATTCCTTCACAGTAATTACATTAAATTTTAATGATTAAACTCTCCAATCAAAAGATTGGCAGAATGGATAAGGAAATATGACCTATTTATATGCTCTCTACAAGAAACTCACCTTAGACCCAGGGATGCAAGGAATTTGAAAGTGAATGCTTGGAAAACAATTTTCCATGCAAACAATAATTAGAAAAGGGCAGAAGTATCTATACTAATATCGGACAAAATGGGCTTTCAATACAAAACTATTGTAAGAGACAAAGAAAGACACTATATATTAATAAAAGGGGTAATCTAGCAAGAAGAAAGAACAATCATATTTATTTAAGCAACTAATCAGGGCACCTCAAAATACATAAGACAAACTTCGAAAAACTAACTGGAGAAATAGATGATTCTACAATAATAGTGGGGGACTTTAATACAATATTATGACCATTAGACAGACCATCTTGACAGAGGATCAATAAAGAAACAGTAACCTTGAATAATACATTAAAGGATCTGAACCTAATAGACATATACAGAACACTACACCCCAATACAGCAGTATGTACATTCTTCTCATGCACACATGGATCATTCTCCAGGATAGACCACATGCTAGACCACAGAATAACTCTCAATAAATTCAGAAAGATTGACATTATAAAAAGTAATTTCTCAGACCACAATGTAATGAAACTGGAAATCAGGAAGGGGTAAAGAAGCAGATTAGGCACAAAGATATGGAAGTTAAACAACACACTCTTAGACAATCACTGGGTAAAGGAGGAAATCACAAAAGAAATCAGTAACTATCTTGAAACTAATGAAAATGACAACACAACATATCAAAAACCTATGGGATGCAGCCAAAGCTGTCCTGAGAGGGAAGTTCATAGCCATAAATACATATATTAAAAAAGAAGAAAGAGCTAAAATCAAAGACCTAACTGTACACCTGGAGGAATTGGAAAAAGAACAACAAACTAACCCAAAAGGAAGTAGAAAGAAAGTAATGACAAAGATTAGAGCAGAGCTAAATGAAATTGAAAGTAAAAAAACACTAGAAAAAGCAAAACCAAAAGCTGATTCTCTGAGAAGATCAATAAAATTGACAAACCCTTAGCCAGACTAACAAAGAAAAAGAGAGAACAGATGCAAATACACAAAATAAGGAATGAGTAAGGGGATATCACTACTGACCCCACAGAAATAAAGGGTATCATAAGAGGATACTCTGAAAAATTGTATGCCAACAAGATTAATAATTTAGGAGAAATGGACAAATTCCTAGAAACACACAAGCAGCCTATATTGCAAAAGAAGAAATTGATGAACTCAACAGACCAATCACAAGTAACAAGATAGAATTAGTCATCAAAAATCTCCCAACTAAGAAGTGCCCAGGACCAGACAGCTTCAAAGGTGAAGTCTACCAAGCATTCCAGAAAGAACTAACACTAATCCTGTTTAAACTCTTCCAAAAAATAGAAGTAGAAGGAACATTGCCTAACTCATTCTATGATGCCAACATCACCCTAATACCAAAGCCAAACAAAGATGCCACAAGAAAGGAAAATTACAGAGCAATTTCTCTAATGAACCTAGATGCTAAAATCCTCAACAAAATACTCATTAATCATATTCAACAACATATCAAACGAATTATACATCATGACCAAGTGGGTTTCATCACAGGTATGCAAGAATGGTTCAATATAAGAAAATCAATCAATGTAATACACCACATAAACAGATCAAAAGAAAAAATCACATGCTCATCTCTATAGATGCAGAAAAAGCATTAGATAAAATGCATAACTCTTTCCTGATAAAAACACTGCAAAAGATAGGAATAGAAGGAAACTTTCTGAATAAGACAAAGGGTATGTATGAAAAACCCAAAGCTAACATCATCTTCAATGGTAAAATCTTAAAAGCCTTCCCTCTAAGATCTGGAACAAGACAAGGATGCCCATTATCACCACTCCTATTTAACATTGTCTTAGAAGTACTTGCTCGAGCACTGAGGCAAGAAAAGGATATAAAAGGCATCCAAATTGGAAAAGAAGTAAAAATTTCATTATTTGCAGACAACATGATCCTATATGTAGAAAGCCCTGAGAAATCTACAACAAAGCTTCTAGAACTTATAAAGGAGTTCAGTAATGTCGCAGGCTATAAGATCAATGCTCAAAAATCAGTAGCATTTCTGTACACCAATAACGAGGAATCTGAGGAGGAAATCAAGAAAAAAATGCCATTTACAATAGTAACTAAAAGAATCAAATACCTAGGAATAAATTTAACTAAAGATGTAAAGGACTTATATACAGAAAACTACACAACACTGTTAAAGGAAATCAAATAAGACTTAAATAAATGGAAGAATATTCCCTGTTCGTGGATAGGAAGACTAAACATCATCAAGATGTCTATCCTAGCCAAACTTATCTACAGATTTGATGCAATCCCAATAAAAATCAACACTGTATTTTTTAAGGAACTGGAAAAGCTAACTACAAAATATATTTGGAAAGGTAAGAGGCCCCAAATTGCCAAAGACATATTGAAAAAGAAAAATGAAGTTGGAGGTATCACATTATCTGACTTTAAAACATACTACAAAGCTACAGTGCTCAAAACTGCATGGTATTGGCACAAGGATAGACATACTGACCAATGGAACCGAATTGAGAGTTCTGATATAGATCCTCACGTATACAGTCATCTGATATTCGACAAGACCACCAAGCCCACTCAGTTGGGAGAGAATGGCCTCTTTAACAAGTGGTGCTTGGAGAACTGGATATCCATATCCAAAGAATGAGAGAGGAATACCATCTCACACCTTATACAAAAGTCAACTCAAGATGGATCAAAGATCTAAATATAAGAGCCAAAACCATAAAGACCTTGGAAGATAATGTAGGGAAGCATCTACAAGACCCTGTAGTAAGAAATGGTTTCATGAACTTCACACCCAAAGCACAAGCAGCAAGAGAAAAAATAGATAAATGGGATCTCCTCAAAATTAAAAACTTCTGCACCTCAAAGGACATTATTAAGAAAATAAAAAGGCAGCCTACCTAATGGGAGAAAATATTTGGCAACCATATATCTGATAGGAGCCTAATATCCTGCATATATAAAGAAATCCTACACCTCGAAAATAAAAAGATAAACAACCCATTTAAAAAATGGGCAAGTGACATGAAAAGACACTTCTCCAAGGAAGAAATACAAATGACTAAAAAGCACGTGAAAAAAAATGCTCGACATCGCTAGCTATTAGGGAAATGCAAATCAAAATGCAATGAGATACCATCTTACACCCATCAGAATGGCAGCTATTAAAAAAACAGCAGACTATAAATGTTGGAGAGGATGTGGAGGAATAGGAACCCTCATCCACTGCTGGTGGGATTGTGGAATGGTCCAGCCACTGTGGAGGACAGTTTGGCGGTTCCTCAGAAAACTAACAATAGATCTTCCATATGATCCAGCAATTCCACTTCTGGGTATATATCCAGAAGAATTAAAAGTAAAGACATGAACAGATATATGCACACCAATGTTCATAGCGGCATTGTTCACAATTGCCAAAAGTTGGAATCAGCCCCAGTGCCCATCAACAGATGAATGGATAAACAAAATGTGGTACATACATACAATGGAATATTACTCAGCTGTTAGAAGGAATAAAGTGCTAACACACAGAATAACATGGATGAATCTTGAAGACCTTATGTTGAGTGAAGCAAGCCATTATCTGAAAGATAGGTTAACAAGGGAGAGAAAGAGAAGAGAAGGTTGTGAGCCATCACCCATATGGACATAATCTATGGTAAAGTGATAGAGTATAGTTGCATATTGAAGGATCAGACAGGTGTGTAGTGATATTACTGGGTTTGGTGGTGCAGGGTTGACAGGTGGGTAGATTAGGAAGGGCAGGTTCGAATACCCAAGATACTGTGGGGAGAGATGGGAGAGGGACTAGGTGAACATGGGATTTGTGGGTATGAGGTTGAAAGTGCAGAAGTGGGAATGGTCTTATGACAATATGACAAGGTAGTGTCACTGGTGTAGAGTGTAGGTTGGGGGGGCATTCAAGATGGGGCACATCCGGAGTAGGCTTCTGGGGAGTGTGTGAATGTTCATCATGTCATAATGTGTTGTGTCAGTGAGTGGAGACCCACACGCTGAGTGGGAAGGAGATGGACCCCCATCTTTGGGAGGACCGATTCACACAGAAACAGACAGGTGGGTGTCTCTTAGGAGCAAAGGTGGATCCTAACAGGGGAGGATAATCAGCGTGTCAAGACTTCTTGTTGCATGTAACTATGATTCTTGTCATCCAATGAATCAAGACAGGGGGGTGTCATGTGCCCCAGGGGGATGGGGAGGAAGGAACAGAAAGATCAAACGGGGTATTTAGTGGTCAGGGGAAATGTTTTTCATTACCTTACAGTAATGGACACAGGACATGGTAAATATCATCAAAAATTATTAAACTGTACCATCTAAATTGTAAACTATACTGTAAACCATTGACAATGTTTAGTAGCTATGTTTCACTATCTGTATAACAGTTATAACAATGCTGCCATCCACATAAAAAAGTTTTTAAAATGGGGTGAGGAAAGGGGGAGGAGGTTGGGTATATGAGAGTCTCTAGTATTCTGTGTGTGACTTTGCTGTGATCTAAAACTTCTTTGAAAATTAAATGAAAATTTGGGAGACACTGGGGAGTGAGAGGGGGAAGGTGCCACGGTACAGACTAGACACCTGATAATGCAGTGATAAAAGGAAAAAATAAAAATAATTTTATTTTTAAATTTTTTTGTTTTTTCCCATTTTTTGAATGTCCCAATCCTTTAATTATATTTTATTTTTAGGGTTTTTTTTTCTGAGTTTCCATGTATTTTATCTCTTACATTTAAGCTAATCATTATTATTTCATTTTCCTATTAATTGTATTTGGTTATTATATG
This sequence comes from Cabassous unicinctus, assembly GCA_029593785.1. Classification (NCBI taxonomy): domain Eukaryota; kingdom Metazoa; phylum Chordata; class Mammalia; order Cingulata; family Chlamyphoridae; genus Cabassous; species Cabassous unicinctus. The sequence continues at coordinate 5,071 of JAQZBX010077723.1, forward strand.
GGCTTCATATTCAAGGAAGCTTTAGATCACAGAAGGGTTACAACAGGGGCTGCAGAGTATCATTGGTGGGGGGTGTCTGGGATGGGGGATTCATGGGAGGAAGTTCATCTGAATATACATGAAAAATATATAAAATTGTCCAAATGATTAAGGGGTGAGGCATGGTCACAGTGGGTGGACAATCACTCAATAAATGAGGAATTCCCAGCCTCGAGAGCTCTGCCACATTCTCCAAGGGAGCAGCAACAGTCCCCAGAGTGCAGGGGCAGTGTCTGGCAAAGGAGGAGGGTCCACTAATGGGTTCTTGTTATTGATGACTAGCCTTATGAGTCTTTGCTCTTGTAATTGAAACTTAGCCTACTGTTATGGGGTACCTAAGGGTTGCCACCTGAGAGCCTCCTTGTTGCTCAAATGTGGCCTCTCTCTAAGCCAAACTCAGCATATGAATGCAATACCTTCCCGCCAGCATAGGACATGACTCCCGGGGATGAGCCTTCCTGGCAATGAGGGATTAACACCAAGTGCCAACTGGCAATACGACTGGAAAGAGACCTTGAACAAAAGGGGGAAAAGGTAAAGACAAATGAGTTCATGTGGCTAAGAGACTTCAAAGAGAGTCGGGAAGTCATCCCAGAGGTAACGCTTATGCACACCTCAGTAGGATCTCATGGAACACCAAAGTGGATATCATCCCACACAGAGGGGCTCCTGAGGGCTCTGGAGACACCCAGGTACTATATAAGGGGGGATAGCTCCAGAGATTGATGCCTTATCAGTGTGTTATACATTGGAATCTGTGCTCCTGAGAGTGACAGAGTTGACTCAGATAAGTCCTCCCTGCACATGGTTCATCAGTCCCTTCTATTCAAACCTATATGTGATGCTGGAATTTGTGGGTGTACTTCCAGAGACTGGAGCCTTTGGCCTGCCCATGTGCCAGCTGTGCCTGGAATCTCGGTGGAGCTGCAACTCCTACTCTACAGCTCAATGGACTCACCCAAGTCACCTGGTGAGGAGATGATGATCAACAACGGCCATCCCAGGGAATGGAGAGAGTCTGCAACTGCAGGCTGGATAATCCCATCCATCGTATACATGGGATATAAACCCCCTCTCACTTGGAGGTGGAGTAGACATCACCATCCCCAAATCCTCAGGATTGGGGGAAGAGCTATGGACTAGAGTGGACTTAATGATATTCTGTTGTAGACATATTGTGATTCAAGCAATGGAAGAAATTACAACAGTGAGGGTGAGCCAGTGGCCACTGGACACTTTCAGGGCAGGGAAGGGAAAAACAGTTGTAATACAAGGGTTTTTTCGGGACTTGGGAATTATCCTGAGTGACATTACAACGACAGATATAGGCCATTTTCCATCAGCATATAACATGCAGAACTGTGTGGGAGAGAGTGTGGTCTTCAATGTGAACTATGGTCCATGCTTAATGGCAAAGCCCAAGGATGTGTATATCCATTGCAGGTGATTTGCCACACTAATGAAAGATGTTTATGTGGGATGTTATGCGAGGTGTGGGAGGTGGGGAACATGGGAATCCCTGTAATTTTTGTGTAACATTTATGTAATCTAAGCATCTTTTAAAATATTTTTAAAAAATTAATTAATTAAGAAAAAAAAAAAAATCTCATGATTTCTACTCATCCCAGTTTCTCCTATTTCAATGTGCTTTGTAAAAAACTGAATAGTAGTTAACTGATCTTTAAAAATGGCATGGAATGAATTAGGCTCTCTGCTGCTCTATGTTTGTCTCAACATTGTTTGATCTAACACCTAGATGTTTTTCTCCATTCCCTTTCTCTAATAATAATAATAATCTTATATACCATGCTATGTCTACATATCTATCTATCTATCTATCTATCTATCTATCTATCTATCTATCTATCTATCTATCTATCTAATCTCTTTAACTGCTTCTTTTATAGACTCTTATGCATACCAGCCTGTCAATATTTTCAAAACTTTTTCAAGGTTCCTGGAAACAGTTTACTAACTCCAAAGATAATTTGGAGTCTCATTGTAAACACCAAAATATTCACATTTTCTATAAGTTATCAAAGCATTAGCATAAATTTGGGCTTACAGCTTCTCCAAATGCATTATGCCTCAGTGATCTCAGCTGGATACCTGGGTTAAAATAAAGGGCCTCAGTGAGAAGCCCATGCTTCATTTGAGATCAGCTTGCTACAGCCATAAATAATGAAAGGCAAATCACAACTTCTTAATATGTCCAATGAAGCCACCAGACATAAAGCTGTGATGGTGGAATAGAGCATTAGGAAATGAGCAGGCTCTTTTCACACTGATAGAAACAACATCTGTTGGCTCCTGATCTCTGCACTCAGTGTTCTTCGAAACAGGTGCTTAATTTTCCTGCACTAATCACCCTGTGTAAATTGTAACATAATATCAGCTTCGTGCAAAATACAAATCCCTCCTTCCCTCTTAACAAATATTTGCTAAACTTCTTTTAGCATCTCCTAATTTTAAAAGCTATATATTAAAACCATGTATCAATCATTAAACTCATTTTAATTGAGTGGTTGATATTGCTTTCATAAGAATAGAAAGCAAAATGGGAATTTGAAACCTATATTGGGCATTATTAATTTAATAACACCAGACAGTCTTAGGGTAAATTAATTAATTCTTCGTTTCTTAAAAACATAAAATTCTTCGATTAACAAAACATGAATACATCTTTCTTTGATTTAGTCAGGCTCATCTATATCATTTAAACCCTCTGGAACCAATTTTCCTCATCAATAAAGTGGGAATATTACTTATCTCCTAGAGCTGCTTTATATTTTAGTAAATAATACTGATATGTAATATATTAACCTATTATTAATATTACCATTTCCATTGGTGACATCTGAATTGATTCTTGTAGTTGTCTGGCAGTTAGTCGAGGTGAAGAGCAGAATGGAAAGAATAGGGAAAACTTGGCCTAGGCATCAGGGAAGAGAATATTCAAAGGTACAAAGATGTTGTAAAAGCATGATGCATTAAGAATACTGTGTAATTGAAGGTTAGGGTAGGATGCAGTCAAAGATGAGTCTGGAGAGTCTGGAATAGTTTGAGCCCTATTAGATTTTGTATCATCTTGAAAGCCATGGAAAATCATCAAATTATTTTACCAAACTATTTAACAAACTAAAAAAAACACGTGAATAATATTTGCAATTTAGGAAGATACCTGTCATGGCAGTGACTAGAATGTATTAGCAGGACTGTTACCTTTGTATAGCAAAGATATGATGAACCTAATCAAAGGCAGTGACAGAAAGGGAAAGACAAAACAGCCAATATTTAAGAGGCAGACTGACAGGACTTGGCGACAATTGTATTCAGAGGGTAAAGGAGAGGAGGAATAAAGGTTGAGTCCAATGATACTGATTTGGGTAAACTAGGTGGAAGCCCATGCTAATTTCCAAATTAGAGAATAGACGGAGATCATATTTAAGGGGGAAAATGATGAGTTTTAAGTGTCATATAGGGAGATAGTGTATGGATATAGTATTTAGTATGTGGCATGCCTTATATGGATAGCATATGTAGTGTCATCTATGGATAAAAAGGTTAAGTTCAGATATCTAGTTGTCAGCTGAACATAGGAATTTGGGGTTTAGTTGGGAAGTCTGGGTCTATACTAGTATAATATAGCAGACTTCAACACCATGGAAATGGATGGGGTTTCCTAGGGTGACAATGTATAGTAAAAGAGTAAAAGGAATACTTATATAGAAGATAAAATACTAATAAAATTATTCATTTTAAATGAAGTAATGGAGGAACACAATTTGTCAATGGCAATACACAGACTTAAAGGTCAAATGAATGTTGGATCGTTATTGCTTCATGAGACCGTTTAATTTTGGCACTAAATTTAGCAATTGCATTCTTTAGAATAAAGAAAACCCAATTAACAATGATTAACTAAAAAGGGTAGTTGGTTTTTCTCAGGGTCTGAGAAGATGGGAGAAAGATCGTTCAAGGTTTGTAGAGCAGCTCCTTGATGCCATTAAGATTCTAGCTTTCTGCTTCATCGTTATTAGTTTCTGGCTTTTCTTATTGTTTTTGCTTTATGAGTGCAGGATGATTGTTATACTATTGGCCATTTGCCTGTAGTCTAAGAGAAAGTGCTCTCCCTCAAGGTTTGGCTGAGAAAAGCAGGGGTGCCCAGTTTCCATGACACATTACCTTATCAGCCATAAATGATTGCACCTGGCATGAGCACCTTTAAGATGACCTGGAAAAGGATAACGGTAATTAGCAAGTCCAGCTAGATTCTTTCTTTCTCAGGAATTAGTCCATTGCTAACTAGAAGAAAATGGATGCAGATATTAATGGAACCATGTTAGTGCCAGAAAACTAGAGGGGGAGGCAGAAGCTCCTGCTATGAGAAAGGTAAAAAGATGGCTGTCTTCCTAGGGCAGCCCTGGTGACATGAGGGCCAGCAGCACCATGGTATCTCTTCTTCCTGTGGTCTCCAGGTGCTTGGCTTTTCTTGAATTCCTATGACAATTAATAATGCTCCTAAGATTTCCTTGTGCATCCCACCAAGTAGACCCTCATTAATTGAAATAACTCGTGTAAGACTTTGTACTTTGCAAAAATAGACTAACATCACACACAATTTATTCACTATTCCTTGAGCATGCTCCTATGATTCTGACTAATAATTTTAAGGAAATATCCAATACAGTGAAATCAAACATTCATGAAATCATGAGAGTTATGCCCCTAAATTTGAGACAAGTAATGAAATGAAAATCATTCTGAAAGCCACTGAATTGAATGATTCCCTCCAAGGATAATTACCTTAAAGAGAAGAAAAAATAGGTAATACTCATATTTTGAAAAGCAGTTGTAGGAACTGTGGAATATACAAAATTAATTTCAAGATACTTGAAGTTGTGTCATATATAGTCAAATAAATTTAATATTGTATTAGCAAAGGTATTAAGCTAGAGAGTATAAATGCCTATAAAAGGGACTTTCAAGGGATTTTAAGTCTTGATAAATTGCTCAATTCTTCTAGTAAAAGAAACAGTATTTACAAAGTGTTGAAAATATGGGCATCTGAATTTTCCTGAATAAATTCTATCTCAGACTATATCAATCCTAGATATAGGATTGTATGGTGAATCAGAAATAATCTGAGTGCTTAGTATTGGAGAAATTTAAAGAGTTTGCAGAACAAAAGACACCTAGAAGGAATATTCTCACTGTGCAAATCTTTCAAGAGCCAAAGATTTGAAATGACACAAGGAACTTGATTTGTGAGTGATATCCCAAAGCTGCTGGATAGCAGGTGATCTTTCGTCACCTCAATCCAATAGTTATGACAATGCCACCCCCCGTTCCTCTTCCTCTGGTGCCACTGGGTTCACGTTTGCAAATTTTCCACCCAACTGGATCCAGCCCCACCCTTCCAGGATTACCCTGATACAAACCAAACATTAAAAAAATTTTGCTGGATGATGAAAAAACAGGTTGGAGGTTTAAGTAGTTATGACTATCATAATACTAACCACCACATGTAATTTACAAATACTTACGTTAATGTATTTTCAAGATCTGTCACCTCCACTAGATAGGAAGCTCCTTGAGGACAAGGGCCATTTATATTTTGTTTACCACTCTCTCCTCAATAACAGGGCACATAAGAGATGTTTAAAAATTTTGGGTAAATTAATAATAATGGAAAATAATTTTTAATATTTCCTCTGTCCAACCCTCCAACCCTGTCATTCTTCATCAGTACATAGTTATGTCTTTACATCTTGACCCCTAATAATTTAGTTTTTATTTACTGGAATCTGATGCAAGATAGTAGGGTCTGTATGAATAATAAAATTTATGAAAAGATAACTTTAAAATCAGACCTTTTAGAAACAGTGAAAAAGCAAAGCCTTGATGATTATATCAAGACTTCACTTAAGTTTCTTGGAAGCTTTTCAGGAGATTGATGCTTTGTGGCAGTGGATGTAGGAGACAGGAGTAATAGTTGTTGATTGTTTATTCTGTGCAGAACTAGTTGTAAACATTATGTCACATACACTTTTAATAATCTGAGAGGTAATTATAGCCACCGTTTTAAAGATGAGAATTGCCACTCAGAATAGTTAAGCAACTTGAACAAGGTCACCTACCTTGAAACCACAACTAAAGATTCCAATGTAAGTCCTACTAGCTTCAAAGAATTATTTTCAATATACTATGTTGCTTCTTACAATATGCTATTTATCGCTGAATTTAAATCACACTTCAAAAAATAGCAGAACTTTTTGTTCACTTATATACATATACTTTCTATTCTTATCCCTTATCTTTCGATTTTTGAATATTGGTAGGGAGGAATCTTTGCTGTTCTGGTGGAATCTGGTACGCTTTTCATTTATTTCAAGAATTAAATGACTTCATAACCGTTTTATAAAAAGAAAAGAGAACTTTATTTATAAATTTTCCAACATTTATTATTTAGTATGTGTTTCCAATACTAAGGGAACATACATTTGTAGGCTGTGACACTATTATTAATATATACTCTGATTATTTTTTGACTGAATAATGTTTTGTTATTTTGCTGAATAGGCTTTAAAACTGAAGATTTGATTTATATTATTTATTTATATTACCTGTAAGACATAGAAACTTTAATTCCCAGTAGACACAGAATGTTTGTAAACGTGGCAATAAACAGAGAATCTTAATCTCTTTGCTCTTCTCTCTCTCTTTCTCTCTCATTCTTCATTCTGACTAAAATTAAATTGTGGATTTTAGATTACTTTTCTTTATAACAGTCATCTGTGAGAATGATATTAAGTGGTGTTTAATTCCAGTTTACTTAAACTCTTGTCTGTCTACTTGCCAAACTGGTTTGGCTGTTTAGATTGACTTGGCCTATCAGGCTCTTGGAGAAAATAAATGTATGTTAGGGAAACAATGGGTATCTTTCTTCCAAAAAAATGTCAAAAGTGTTCTTTAAGCTTCCTTGATAAGTGGTTTTAAAATGATAGCATTTCATTAACATACTCTCTGTTTTATGTAAATATTAGCACTGGCTTAGGTAATTGAAAAATGGCCAAGAAATTGTACCTGATCTTTTGCAAGTTATTATTATCTGGGGAGAGGAATGAGATGAATACACGATATATAGGGCAGAAGTTAAACTGCATGCTCTGTTTTGAAAAATGGCTATGGTGGAACATATTAGGCTGTGAGGGTAGAGGAATGGTCATAGAACATTATTTACATACAAGCTGAGGCAATGCATTCTTCTGGAATTTCCAAAAATCAGCTCAGAGATAGAAAGAAAGGAGGGGAAAAACAAATCATGAAGTGACAGGAACTCTTAAGGATAGAGTAACTCTACTTCTATCAACCAACTTTAAAATGCCAGAAGGTTGTTTAATTCACATCTAACTTTGTACGTCCAATCCGGATCTTTTGAATTTCCGTGCCCAATCTTATCTTTCCTCAGAGTCCATTTGGTTCAGAAAATGACACCTCCATACTCTCATTTGCTGTACCAAAAACTTAGGGATTGCTCTTGATTTTTCTCTTTCTGCCAGTCCCATATACAACCCACCAGCAAGTTCTTTTAGCCTCCCCCTCCCTTGCCCCAAATATTTTTTACAGCTCTTCATTTCTTTTTATCCTGACCACCATCATCCTAGGCTAATGTACCATCATAACTCACTTGAATAACCACTTTTAAAAAAATAATCTACTTTTTAAAAAACAATTTATTGAAGTATATCATTCATACATGAACATACATAAATTATAAGTGCTCAGTAAACATCATGAACCTATAAAACAAACATGCATAACATCATACAGGGCTCCTACACATCACCCCCTCCAAACACCCTGCATTGTAGTGAAACATTTGCTAACAAATCATGAAAGAGCATCGTCAAAGTATTACCACTAACTATAGTCCGTATCTTCCTTCCCTATACATTTTTTTTAAAGGATTTATTTATTTATTTATTTACTTTTATCCATTTTTACACCCCTCCCCCTCCTTTCTTGCTGTTTCTATGTCCTTTCACTGGGCAACTCTCTGTGTCCGTTTCCTGCCCTCTCTTCTCATCCTTCTCCTGTCTTCACTGGGATTTGATCCTCGGAATCTTCGATGTGGGAGAGAGGTGTCCTACTGCCTGTGCCACCTTAGTTCCTGTTTTTTTGGTGTGTCTTGTCTTGGCTGTCCCTTGTGTCACTCTCCTGTTACGTCATCATCTTTCTGTGTGGCTTGCGGGGCCTGGCGGTGCACCCATGCGTGGGGCCTGATGGCTCACCTGCAGACTGGGCCTGACAGCTCACCTGCTCATGAGGCCTGGCAGCACACCTGCACACGGGGCCTGGTGGCTCACCCGTCCACGGGGCCTGGTGGTGCACGTGCCTTCTATATTTTTCTTTTTTTAATTTTTACAGGGAGGTCCCTCCATATGGGAGATGGATGCCCAACCACCTGAGCCACATGTGTCCCCTGCTATATCTCTTAAGGTTGACCAAAGATACCCAAAGTTACAGTCTTTTCCCATACAGGATGGTCATATAATAAATCAGCCTTAGTTTATCACCAGCATTCTAAAAACCAGACATAGGAAGAAAAACTAGGTCTGGGGACACATACATGGTTTTTAGTATAGTGAATGTTTAGCCTACCCTGATTATCACAAAATCAGGACAGCGAGAATATTTGCATAATAATCTACTTTTGACAGCCCCTCTAAAATCCACTTCTGCCAAGCATCCACAGTGATGTTTTCAATTTATCAGATCATTTTGTTCTCCCATTGAAAACTTTCAATGGCTTCCCATTTCACTTGGAATAATGCACAAACTCCCTGACGTGGCTGGTAGGTAGGATCTCATGTAATTTGATCATTGCCAATCTTAACTACCTCATTTCACACTTCACCCCCTGTTGTCTCCTACTCATTAGAATGTTCTTCATTTTATTCATCATACTTATTCCTGACTCAGAGTGTTTTATGCTTTGTCTTTCTCTTCCTCAAACTCTTTTTCTGGTCATTTTCATGCACAGTTCCTTATTATTCAGGTCCCAACTCAAATGATCCTTAAAGAAACCCCCCTGACTACACTATTTAAAGTGTCATTT